>JAAMXK010008164.1:3348-27310 GCA_019693575.1 Thalassiosira oceanica | reverse complement strand
CTGCTCGCGTCGTCGAGGTAGATAGTCAGCTTTGAAGTAGGGAAAGCTCGGCTTTCCGGGGGACGCCGGAGACCGCCGGCGGCTCGGCACGAAGGCCGTGGCAATACCGATACGATTCCGTGGCGGCGGCTCCGATCCAAGCTCGTTATCATCGCCAACGAGACCAAAAGGTGCCTCGGCGAGGCTCAATTTTGGCTACTACCTAGGAGTGTCGCGAAATGGCACACTCAGAAAAAAAAGCCCCTGGACGTCGTATGCTCACGGCGTGACGATGTCGACCGAAGATAGTGTGCTCGTGATCATCTCGAGCCACGATGGAGAACGACAAGCACATGCGACGATAGAGTACGACTATGAGGGAGTCCGGCTGCCGTGGATCCATGACGGAGCGGCCAGGTCGGATGCTAGAGGTCGAATAGGTGTCGCCATGGTCGCGTACTGCCACCCTTCTTTATTCTAGTGTCGACCCGCTTGGCTAGGGGCAGGATTTTCTAAATTCTAAGGTATATTTTCTTCCGGGAGTACGGGAGTACAATACAATTGAAACGAACTACATGACTTTACTTTGGTAGTCAAAAAGATACAAAAACATACAAAATCGGCTGAAGGCAAAAATGCCCTCGGTGGGATCGAAATCATCGCTACGGAGGGCAGGTGCTGTGCCCAAGTGATATCGTAAACAATCGCGCCCCAGATGGGCGAATTTTTGCCTTCCATCCAGTTTCATCGTATCTTCGGTCGTTCCTTTTACTTCGGTCCTTCCCACACAATACATGTAAAGTTTCTCCGGGTCATTTGGGTCTTGATCTTCTGTGCTCTCAGGATCGCGCGCCACCACTTCCAGATGCTCAATGTCCATGAGATGCGACTATCTATCTACGTCAGAGGTTCATCCTACGATAATCGCTGTGTTGTGCAATCTTTATCTGTATGTAGTCATAAAAATCCACTGCACGCTTGTCGATGACCTCTTGTGACATGCTGGCCTCCTGGCTACCAAGCAAGAAGGCCGGGCAGCAATGATACAATCCCGCCGTCGTATGACTGGCGCGGGCGGAGCGACCTCAAATAGTTGAGTCTCCTGCCTGGAGCCTCACAGAGCGACGATTTTTAGAAGGTAGCAAGAGCTACGATGATGGCGTGATTCCATTTCGGTTGAAGAGCAGGAGTTGACGGAGATTGAATGAGCCGAACGAGTGGCCCCGACGTGAGAGCCTACGAGCCAAAGACGGGCACGGGAAAGGAGATAGAGAGCACAAAAAGAGGGCTTCGACGACGATGAAGCTGGCACCCACGGCGCTCGCGCTCATCGCCGCAAAATCCGTCTCCGCCGTGGTCTACTTCGACCCCTCGGCTCCGGTCTTCTCGTGCCACAATCCCGACGGCACGACACTGGAACCGGCGGTACCGACCCTCCTCGAGGGAGTCGACACGACCTACGACGAGTTCACTTTGCTTCTGCGCCCGCTGCGTCCGAGCGTCCACGGCGATCCGACTTGGAATGTATCCGACGCGGGTGAGGGCCAGACGGTCGACGGGTGGGGGAACATCTGGGGCGGAGCGAACGAGACCGCGTCCAATCTAACGGAGGCCGAGCGGTACCTCCAGGTCGTGAACGGGACCAATGAGACGACGGGAAGCCTTTCGCCGACGGGAAGCCTTTCGCCGACGGGTTCGCCAACTTCGAACTCGACGACGGTCTACGAGCAGCCCGTGGATTACTACGACAGGTCCACTGAGATGTGCGTGTTGCACAAGTGGACAACAGCGGTGGAGGAGAAGACGAATAACGGCACGGGGTACTACTTCCCGCTCGGACGGAGCGTCCCTACCGTGCCCGCGGAAGTTTATGGTACGTTGCACTTCTTTCTGATATTCCCCCGAAAGGTGTTTTATTTTGGTGCGCGGGACGGGATCGACCGGAAGGGTTGGATTAGAGGGGAGAGGGAGAAGAGGGCACACGAGGGGGAGTGCGAATTATGGCCATCTGTTCGATGCCAGGGAAGGTATTCTTCCTCCCTGCGCACGACGAAGCCAACGCATCATTTGTCGAGGGTCTACCAAGCTCCGATGGACAACCCAGGCGCCTCCGTTCCTGGATCGAGGTTGAGGCATCGAGGAAGAAGGGACGACGAGCAACTCGAAGGAATATCCTACTGGTCGAGTCTGATTTAGGACCAAGTTCAAAATTTACGTCCGCCACTGAACCCGTGCACGAAGGTCCCATCCTCACCCGCCAACTGCCGGGATAATTAATTGGTCTAACCTCCATCCTCGTTTCCTTTCTTCTCGCTCCGAAAAATCAACCAGGGAATAACCTTACGGTCTCGAATTACACCGGCGGGAACCTTGGCGACTGGACACGGCCGGCTGGAAAGGGCTCGCGACAGATCGAGTACGTCTGCGGCATAGCAGGGAATAGCGGCTCGAACTTCGACGTCGGAGATTGTAAGTTGACGTCGACAGCTTTTTAAGGTGGCGGTCTCGGTTCGTGAGCAATCGCAAGTCACCTTGAGGCTCGCGCAGGGCCTCAGTTCGACTCGTCATCGTTCCTTCCGTCAATTACTAACATCGTTCCCGTCATTTCAATCTGCCACCTTTTTTAATTCAGATCTTTGTGAGGTGACCCTACCCACGTCGTCGAAGCAGAACGCGAATGACCCTACGATCACAGACTACCTCACCCTGCCGTACTACTTGACGTACTATCGTCGGGACCTGACGGTACGCAACGAGATCTCGCGCTTCCTCCAGAAGAACACATTCGGACCCACCAAGGACCAGCTCGACGCGCTCGAGGAGAGATATCGCGAGCTCCGCGGCCTAGGGTATACCCCATATAACAACACTGTCGAGGACATGATGCCAAGCTGGTGGAACGAGACCTTCAACGACGGAATAGCGAACGAGGGAAACAGCACCTGGACAAATTCCACAGCGACCGAGGCAAATTCAACTGAGGCTGTTGCTGGCAACTTGACGGACGTCGAGGGAAATGGCACGGCCACAGAACGCCGTACCACCGAACGCTATCTTCAGGGAAATCAAACATCGTCACCCTCGACCTCACCTACCACTTCGCCCTCGGCTTCGCCAACATCCAAGCCAACGCTTGAGCCGACCGCGTCGCTAGTGCCGTCGAGCCTACCGTCGTTGTCGCCGAGCACCTCAGCCCCCACTGAGAAAGTCTACGACGGCCCCCCGATGTCTCACGCCGAGGCCATGGCCGCTCTCCAGCTTGAGTGGGTGACGAACCAGATGGATCCCTCGACATTTTCATCGGGGCAGTTCACGTCACTTCGTCGGTTCTGGCGTGAGCGCCTCAACGCTCGGAAGGAGGAGACATACCGCATTGGCGAGTCTGGCCCGCACGCTTGCGAGAAGCACAGCAGATGGAGGAAGTTTGCGTTCACTGCGTTCGACGTTCAGAATTCTCAGCACTTGAGGTGGGGAACACAGGAATTAGGCGGACTGGTGCAGGAGCAAACGGGACATCGGATCACGGTCGAGACGGTTGTCTATGAGGGCCCGCCAATTCCGGGGTACAGTCCGACAGAGATGCCGTCGGCCAGTCCTGTGGCCTCGGTGGATGGCACGCCAACGCTTGACTTGGGGAGTCCAACCAGCAGCCCTAGGCCGAGCGTTAGTGGGATGCCGAGTATTTTGCCAAGTCATGGTCCCTCGAACTATCCTACCCTTACGAGCGGTCCGGTACGTTTTTGTCTGGCAAATTTTGGCAGCAATTTATTTTATTGACCGACAAAGATGAACTTTTACTAACTTCAATGGACCTTTTCCGCAAAGTCAATCTCGTCAGCCCCAACTGAGGACAACATTTTGGGCATGGGAGATATGGAGGGTGACAACACTCTTGGGATTCGCCGCGCTTGGCCAACCCGTTGTGCCACCTCTGTCACCAACTCAACGGCCTACTCGGGTGAACAGTCTCTGTACATGGCCTCAGAGGGGAAGAGCTCCTGCTTCTTCTTTCGGCCTGCTGGTCCATCATGCGGTGCAGCACGGATCTCGAATCCCCTGCAGGCCGGGGATATCATCCAAATCAGCATCAAGGTTCGCCTCAGCAAGCCGAATCAGGTCTTCATGATTTATACAGGTCACTACTCTGAAGAGAAGAATGGCAAGAACTGGCGCACACCTGAAGATGACTCGCACATAATCTCAAGGACCGTCATTCCGCAGGCCAACGAGTGGTATGAGGTCAATGTAAGCTCAAACATTTTTGCTTGTTGGTGACGAAATAAGCACTAACGGATCTTCTTCTCACTTCCTTGAACTTGGTTTGCTCCAGGCCTACCATGAGATTGGGCCAGATTGGACGTTTGATGGACAGGTCTATGTCCCAGCAAAGTGTAACCATTATCACATCCGCTTCCGGGCTGCCATGTCCACAGCCAATGTCTGGATCGATGACGCCCGAGTGATCAAAGTTGTGCAGAATACAACAGCAGATGTATATCGCAACACCGTTCTCCCCCCAAGGGAGCTGCAGCAGGGCTTCATCAAGAACACAAATTTCAAGCTTGATCATTCCTATTGGAAGTACGCGCCGGCAAGCGGATATGTTGATGTGGACTCAGAGCTAGGCAGAAACGTCATGGTACTTCGCAACAATAAACTCCTTCGCCAGAACGTGCTGCCACATGCTGTGCCTGGAGAGGACTATCAATTTCGGTTTTGGGCGAAGGTTGAGGGTGCAGATGTGGCGCCTGTTCGGCTGATCATGAGATTCCGCCTCACTACCCGAGACAAGACAAAGAGCCCCTGCAGGCGTAAGATATGCAACTTCTACAGGCGCATTGTGGCCAAAGACGTTCTCAAGAAGGATGGTTGGACTGAGGTTGTGACTGACAAGTTTGATATGTTCCGTCGCGAACCAGAGATACTCTGGGGTGAGGGTGCTAACTACACTCAATTCGAGGTGAACAGCCGGATCGACTACATTCTTCTGCAGCTTAGAGCAACTCCATCCTCACTTGGGGCAGGGGGCAAGCTCAAGATTGCTGATTTTGAGATGCTGAACGAGGATTATACTGTGCCGCCATCAATCAGCATGGTTCCTAGCTCAACGCCAACAAATTTGATTCAGACAAGTGTGGGCTATGTAGTGCGTTATGCTGGCGAGATCAGGACAGTGATTCAGTACCCATTTCAAGTAGACAAAACTGGAGAGATTCTGCCCATGGACGGATCCAGAAGTTATAAGCTCTGTGGACAGATTGATGAGGTAGAGGGTATGCTATCTGAGTTTCCCAATAGGATGCACTTTTGGTATCAGCAGAAATGTGTTGCCATCCGTCATGGCAACCCCTCGGTAAGATTCTGAGCCCCTGAGGTCCCGTGCAATAAAATCCAGTCTCATGCATTCTTTCACGTGCCCACCTTAGGTCTCCCTCGACCCGCGCTTCGTCAATCAAACCACCGTTCATTTACTTGACCTGACGGACCAAGAAAGTAGACCCACCACTGTCATCAACTCTGAGCAGACTTACGGCGGCGACTTGCTATCCTTATCAGACATCAACGACACAGTATGCGAGACATTACCGACTCCCTTTGACAATGATTACAGAGGAGCTGATGATTTTAATCCCAATGATATCCCAACACGATTTAATCCTGATGCACCCGTCTTTGCCCAGCTGCCCGACAGGTCGTATGCGCTTTACGACTCAAGGATTATCCTCCATGAGAACACAATTGAAAACCCTGTGATGGACGGTGGAGGGAAATCAGTGTTGCGCTCAACCTTGAGGGCTCAACGAGATGGCATCATCACAAGAAAGTACCCTTGGGCAGAGGAATACTTTCTATGTAAGTTTCTTGGTTCCTTCTGCTTGCCCTGTCAGCCCTGTCAGCACTCTCAAACTTTATCTTCAACTTCACACCAGTCAATGACCAAAATGTAGCCCTATGCGCAAATGAGCAGCCACATTTTCTTAACTTTGATCACTGCAAAGTCAGCTATGAGGAGGATGTATGTGTCAAGGAGTATGAAAACTTTGGCACTTCCTTGAATGATGTTCAAATGGTCATCACTTTCGACCATGAGGGTTTGTCCAAGATCCACAATGCAACACTTGTGAGCAGTGATGGAATGGACCGCTCGAGGTTCCTTTATGCTGTAGACAATGTAGCCTGGGATGGATCCGTTGATGCCAAGCCACCTTGTGTGCCTGAGAATCCCGTCTCAAGGTGGAAGCCTCGTCCTGATCTTAATGCCAGCTCTTGCACGAGCGAGCTCCAAAATGAGACAGTTGCGGCTCTGGTGCACGCCCTTGAGACAAGCAATGATGACAACAGCTTCTTGCGGGACATCTACCTCTGGAATGACTATGCCGAGGATGGCTGCCATGAAGATGACATGATGGCTAGGGGTATGCTGATCATGACCAAGGAGGGGGGGTGCTGGGAAAATGTCCATCCCGAGTACCTGTAAGTTTCGACTTGACTCCTGGGGTCTTAGAAGAGCGCGCTACAACACAAGACCTGCAGCTCACACACCTTACCTTACTCTCTTTCTTAGATCCATTTTTGATTTCACTCGATACATCAAGACCATGCCAGAGGGCTCGGACGAGCGAGTCTTGTGGAGTTCTTTTGCAAACACTGGCATCATTGACTACTCTATGCTAAGCCAACCCACTAGTTGGCTGGAGCAACTTCTGGAGAACACGTTCCTTGTCAGGTCAGTCATCCGTCAACTTTTTTACTTTATCTTCAACAAGCGATGTTGTATTAATCCAATTTAACGGCCTCTGCCTGCCACTTCATACCCGGTCAGAGCTGTTGCCCGGTATGACTATGCAAGTACAAAACGCGTCAATCAGGGCGCCAGGCTTGGTGACAGCATCATCCTGGATATGTTTGCTGAGCAGATCAAGCTAAACGATGATGCGACTATTCTCAAAAGCCTAGCAGACAACATCGCACAGATGAAACTGGCTAACATGGTTGCTCACAATCGTGGTGGCGGCACGTTGGTGTGTGGGTCCAGAAATGAGGTTGCTCCCAACCCTCTTCTTGATGATTATTTTGATGTTATCCATCGTGATCTGGCGTGCATAGGGTAAGCCAAACGCTGTGTTGATGTGCACCAAAAATGTAGTGGTCTTACTGTGATCCCAAACCAATCGCAGATGCCAGGAGTCATATGGTGATTACTCAAAACAGAAGGTGACAGTTTGGGTGACAAATGTTCTTGAGGGCGAGGATCAGGTATGCTAATGCGTGATTGTTGGCCAATGAATCAGCCATTGCAAAGATTCACAATATCTTCTGTTTGCTTCCAGCTATGTCAACGCATGGCATGGAGTCTCTATGAGCTGTTGAATGTAGGCTCGGCATCCAACCCAGACAACACCGAATCTAATCTCTACACCTTCGACATTTTCAACCATCATTGCTTTGGCAACTACATGGACATCCTCAAAGAGCTCACTTATAGCCCGAAAATGGGGGAGCAGTTCAATTTTGCAGGAAGCACTTCGACGCGTTTGGCTTGGGATACCAGTGGACTGCTTGTCTATCCAGACGAGAACTATGCTAGGGAGATTATGCAACTCTACACTGCGGGTCTACATGAGCTGAATCCTGATGGAACAGAAGTCAGGGATGCATTTGGCCAGGTCATTCAGACGTACACCAACCTAGATATTCTGAGCAATGCGCGAGTTTTCACTGGCCTAGACTTCACTGCCCGCCGCGGCAATGTTGAGGAGCTGTTCAGATCCTATAAATCACGGCAGGATCCCCTCCGATTGAATGCCGACAGACATGATTTCAGCCCCAAATCGAGTCTTGATGGTAATTGGATAGGTGACCGTTACCCACTCTGTGCAGATTTGCCCAAGCATCCATTCTTGAGAATGGGTGCCAAGTACTTGTTCAGGGGGGGTTCGAGGTGGGTCAGAACAATCAAGTGTGCCCTTTTCAAATCTGTCAGTTAAACATCAGCTCACAAACTCATATTTCTACTTCTCACTTCGCCAATCAGCGTTCCACGCTTGCACTACCATCCTTCTCATTGGGATTCGGATGAGTCTGTGAAGCGATTTGTTCTCTCTCCCGAGTCGGAACTGTATTCGAGATTATGTAACGCCAATGAGGATGGAGAGTGTCAGTTCGCCAACACGGTCACTTTAGACATGAACCTGCCTTGCGTCGACAAGGAGTGCCGGGTTGACAATGTTGAAATCATTCAAGTTACCCCTGGAGCCTTCTACGAATATGTCCGCCCTGCTTGTGTTGAGCTGTCTATCTACCCGAATCCAAAGAAAGTCATAACTGGATATGCACCTGTGAGTATGTCGCTTGCAACTTGCTTGTGTAGTGTGTGCTCACTTTGAAAGAAAAGTGGGTGAGATACGTAGGAAGGAGGCACACGCATGCCATGTGTGCCGATCCCAGGCTCCCTGTGGCTTCTTCGACCTGCTGCAACATGGGACCGGTAAGTGATGCCTTTTCAATAATCACCACGGCTGAATTCGGCACCTCACACCCTGCACCTTTGTGTAGGAAGAACGGTCGGAGTTTAACTTTGACTTCTCCTACCATGGAGAGAAGCTCCGTCTTGAGACCAATATTGACAAATGTTTTCCGGAAAACAATGGAACGGCCACAGTTTGTGATCCAATTGCTATCAAGGCAGACAATCCTCTAGTGAATACACGCCCAGTGTACAACTTTCCATGTGCGTGGAAGTCTTGCTACTCTAAACTTTTGCTCTCCTCCACTCTCTTACCAACCCTGTTCTTGTATTCTTTCAGACCCAAGCAGGAATACATTCTTCTGGACCGACGCGAATTGCAAACAACAAGTAAAAGTTCGAGAAGATGGCTTCATGTAAGACAACATTTCCCCAAGATCCCAGGAGTGATAAACGCACTAACACACTTGTCTTTCCAGTGCACTCGTGCACAAGCCTGATGAGAATCCATTCTTTCCAGAGGAAATTGTTCCATATGTTGATTCTGTTCAAACTGTGAATTATTTTAGTGTGGGTTGGGAAAGAGAAGCGCTGACGTTCAGGGAAATTTACCCCTCAATCCATAACAATTGCGGCAACGGCACATGTGAAATCACATCTGATGATTCCTGCTTGTGCTCGCTGGTACTCAACGAGACTCACGTATTTGACTCAACTCCATCGCAAGATGAAGTGCTCTCAACTCTAAAGATAGGAGCATTTGATCCCGATCTTTTCACTGAGGCTGATGCTACAGAGAATGCCTACACCCTACTTGAATCTTCCGAGGGAGTAGAAGTTTGGATTCAATCGGATAGCGCAATTGGATCAATGGAAACTATCTTCAAGACTAGCAATGAGTTTGGAGAAGTCACATACTTTAAAAACATGCAGTCGGTCATATCTTTGGGCAGCATGAACATTACATATGAGCTCCGCAACATGCCATCATTTATTGACCTGGTCAAGGTTGAACAACGTGATGCTGAGGTGAGTCAAGTCGGCTTGCAAGTTTGCTTGCAAAAATATTTGATCTCACTGTCTGTATGTGCATTAGTATGAGATCGAGGCCCTACTGACCTCATTGCTCAGGTATCCTAGTTCTGCTCCTTTCATCTCCAAGAAATTGGTCCAATACCATGGTGTCAGCAATCCATCGCCTGGTTTCGTCCATCGAGTCTCAACAGCATTCAGGACAGGTATTTTCACCAAAGATGGCACCACATTTGGTGACGGCAAATACGGGAACCTGAAGGCAGTTGCTGCAGCTATAACACTGGACCCCGAGTCTACTTCCATGGTCATTGACGAAGACCCTACCACTGGTAACATCAGGGAGCCGCTGTTGAAGTTGATACACTTTATGAAGAGTCTTGAATTCCAACGTCGAGCTCATGTCAAGTTTCGTCACGGTCTCTTTGAAGACATGACTTATAAAATGGGCCAGATGATCTTTTCTCCGCCCGACCAATTCTCCTTTTTTGCTACTGACTATGCACCTCCAGGCATCTTCAACACGATTGAGTTAGTAGCACCTGAGGCTGAGCTACTCTCAATGAGCTCAGTTGTGGGATTCAACAAGTGAGTTCGCTGGATACTTACATATGTGTATGCCTAGATTGTCTGCTCACACTATCTTCTTTCAGCGGTATCAATTCACTTGTGAACTATGGGTGGGTAATTTCCCCATGCAGTGATTGCTTTTCTTCCACGTCTCAATTCTATTTTTCCCAGACTCGCATATGGCGATGGTGGATTCGGCCCGTCCCTTGGCGGTAAAATTCCTCCAGTTGGTGACTACTCCAGCTCTGTGGGTTACCTGGCCTACCAATACCAGACAGCTGATGGAACAAGTGTATCAAGAAAAATTGATGATCTTTCTACCCTGCTTACAGCTGGTCGGCTAAGTTTTGAAAACAAGCAGGTTCTTGTTGACGCACATGCCTACTTTTTGGAGAACCATGGCATTGCGCATGCTGACAGAGTCCTGGTCAAACTTCTTGCTGCCACACCGGAATTCCACACCACTAACACAATTAGAAGGACTGGAGATACCCGACCTGTCACACCTCCCGTGGTTCCCTCAAACAAACCTTACAAGGCAATTGTTTACGTAAACCTAGCCGGAGGGGTGGACTCATTTAATATCTTGACGCCTGGCGGATCTTGCCCACTTTATGACGACTACTTCATAGCTAGGGGCGGTGATCCTGGTATAGGACTCAAAAAGACGGAGATATTTGCAATTGATGCAACAAGATCAAAGCAGGTGTGCACTACATTTGGCGTGAACAAGAAGCTGCCAGCATACAAAGATATCTACAATGAAGGAAAGGGGATCTTTTTTGCAAACAGTAAGATCGAATGCATGCTCAACTCTTTCATCTGCTCGCTTGCTGACTTTGGTGCTCAATCAAAACTCAGTGGGCCATCTTCACAAGCCTGTGACGAAAGACAATTGGCTCACGGCGACTAGAACTGATCTTTTCTCTCATCATACGATGAAGCATGAATCCTTTGTTGTAGATGCATTTCGTGAGGGGGCGGGTCCTGGTGTTTTGGGGCGCATGCTTGACCTAATGGAACGCCATGGCAATTCTGTGGGAGCAACTGCAATTGATGCAAGAGCGGCCATTCTCGATGGTAGCCCAGCCACTGGTCGACTTGCGGACACAATGTCTATCCACGGCCTCCCTAGGATGTTTGACAAAAACTTCCTGAGAGGGCAAGACAACCAGCAAATGCGTGAATTCTTAGAAGAAATCCACGCTGACACAAGTGAACTATCTGGTGTCTTTGGCGATGCTTATTCACAGACTTTTGTTGATATTTGGAACAGTAAGACGTGCTCTTTTCTGTCTGGCTTCAGCTTGAACAGAACTTATCTGACCTTGTCAACCATGTGTAGAAACGGACTCTTTGGTGTCCACTCTACGGCAGACACAGCTGAACACAACTATAGTGGAGGGAGGAGCGACCAACGTTGGTGGCATAACATCGCAGTTGAAGTTGGTAGCCAAGCTAATAAAGATAAGGGCGGAACGAGGAGAAGGGGTGAACCGAGACGTCTTCTTCTGTGAAATGGGGGGTTTTGACTCTCATTTTCGTAAGTTGGAGATTTTAACTACGCAAGGACCAGACTTTTATCCGCTTTATTTGCTTAATTTGTGTATTGCTTCTCCGGAAACAGAGCTGTCGGTGGTCTTAGAAAACAAGCTGCCCAGTCTCAGCCATGCCATAAGTTCCTTTTGGGATGAGAGTGAGTTGATAAGTTGCTCATTGTGGTTTGGAAGAGAATCATTTTAACCTTCATCGTCGGTTTTTAGTAAAAGCTCAGGAGATGGAGCAAAACGTAGTTGTGATACAGGGCTCTGAGTTTGGAAGGACAATAACAGGCAATTCTAATAGTGGATCGGACCACGCTTGGGGGGGAAATTACTTTATGTTCGGGTACGATATGCCTCATTATCTCAACTTTTCCTCTCCTGGAATTGATACCTCACACTTGATACTCAGGGGAGATGTCAGAGGCGGAAAAATATTGGGAGACTACCCCATGTCATTCAAAGAAACAGACCCAACAAACATTGGAAGAGGACGCCTTATACCAACACGCTCCTGGGATGCATTGTTTTACGGAGTGGCCCAGTGGTTTGGGATCACTGAGACAGCTGAATTGCTGTACGCTCTGCCCAACTCTGGCAATTTTGGATGTGACCTCTTTACAGATTATGATCTATTCAACTCAGGAACCAACACACTTGAGGGCTGTGGTGGCGCTACACAAACAACACCTGTGACTTTCCAAGTTCCTGAGGTTCGGTTCTTGACTGGTGAAGAGGAGAAACAGGTGTGCAAGCTAGCATTACGAACTGCCTCCAAACAGTTTAATGTCGATATAGCCAAGACGCGGTGCTATGTGGCAGATCAAGTAATTGTGCACTCTGAGGTCGCCATTGGCATGTATGATGTGAACGGTATAGCAACTCTGAACTTTGACTATACAATCCCCACAAGCGCAACGTCCCAGGAAGAAGTTGATGCTCTGTCCAAGAGTGCTTCTGCTACTGCGTCAGGTGAGCTGCTGGATTGGTGGATGAAAGGCTGGAGCCTCCTTGTCTTTCAAAACTGATTTATTATCCCATGCCCATTTTATGTATCCAGATTTCGTTGTATCCGGTGCACTGCCACAGTCGGAAGCCCCCTCTGAGACACCTTCCATGTCTCCTACAATCTCAGCGATGCCTTCTTCGAACCCAAGTGTATCATCCGCACCATCTCAAAACCCATCTGAACATCCTTCCTCGAGCCCATCCATCACGACAATGCCCAGTTTTGAGCCATCCATATCTCTCATGCCATCAGATGCTCCGTCTCATGTGCCAAGTTACACAACTTCACCATCCCAAACGCCCTCTGCTTCTGTAGTGCCCACAACTTCCTTAGTGCCAACAGGTCAACCTACTGACAGGAAAGAATTTGGTTCACTTTTCTCAAGTCTTGATATTGGATCAGTGGGTCTTGCGGGACAATCTACTGAGATTGATCTTGGTCTGTACACGGTTCAGGGTTCCGGCGATGACATCTGGGGATCTCATGATGGATTTCACTACATGTGAGCCCTTTGTTTGCCATTGTCCTTCGCCTCGTGCTACCCCTGACCACTTGGTCGTTTTTATAGGTTTGTGGAAACATCGGGTGATGCAACCTTCACTGCAAGAGTGAATAGCTTTGATGGTCAAGATGATTGGTCCAAGGCAGGAATCATGTTTAGAAGTAACCTTGGCTCTGCCTCTGCACACTACAGCTTGTTCACTTCGGGCGCAAGGGGAATTTTCAACAACTATCGTTCAACCAACTTTGGCTCTACAATGCATGTTCAGGTGTGTTTGGCATTCGGTCTTGTGCATTATTGCTCCCCCGCCAAGTTCGTCCCTCACATATTTTTTCTTCCTAAAGACGAGCTTCTACTACCCTGAGAGTGTTTGGTTCCGAGTCACAAAAGTGGGCAACGTGCTGACATCGTTCTACAGGCCAGCTGGCTCTTCGTACTGGTATCAATTTGGGGCGAGACTGTCAATGACTAGCATAAATTCCAATGGCTACTACATAGGAATAGCTGTGACATCACACTCAAGTTCAGAATCAGCTGTCCTGTCTGTGGAGAGTATTGAGCTGACAAGAACATGTTCAAGAACAAGCAATTCCTTTCAGTGTGCACAGAGCAGCAATTGTGATTACGGAGCTGTCAGCCAAACTTGTTACAACGAAGGATCCAAGCCAGAGTGGGAAGACACAGAAACTGCTGGCTCTGTGTTGGATTATGGATCCCGAGCTGTGGCCTTTGGATGCGGGGAAACATATCATGATGACCAAGCTGGAGTGGAAAAGGCCACAGAGCCAAACAGACTAACAGATCGCAGCACAATTCAATTCACTTGTGACCGCACTGATGCCAATGGAAATGTTATACTGGAAGGAGAAGCTGCGCCAGCAGGCATTGCCAGCGGCATCATCATCAAACCAACTCATGGTAGGATGAGTATGGCAAAAGCACTCCGGGTATATGGTGAGAGAGTTGTCTGCCACCACGAATTATGTATTTGGGCATTTTTCTTACCGTTTTTCATTAAGCCAATTCCGAGTGTTCCAAGTGTGACCCGGTGTCCTACAAGTTAGAAGGACGAAAGTCTGATCATGCCTCTCCCATCTCCCCGTCCAACATTGCTAGCATGCAGCAGGTGACTGATAGTTCAAGTACTGACTCAAATGACCCCGTTACAGGTGTGGATGTTGCTGGAAGGTTTGCTGTGGTGGGAACATCTCATCATGACATAAATGGTTTATGGAGTGTTGGTGCTGCTTATGTTTATGAACGTTTGGGATCCTCTTGGGTGCAGGTGGGCAAGTTAACGTCGCCCAACACGGCCCAATACGCATACTTTGGGCATTCTGTGGCTATCCATGGACGGACAATCTTAGTGGGCGAATATGGGTTCGATGGCTTCAAGGGTGCTGCATATGTCTTCAGACGCACGGATGCAGGGGCTTGGAATCACCAGGCTACGCTGACTGCCTCGAATGGGACTGCCAACGATCAATTCGCCTGGTCTGTTGATCTGGATGGAGACACAGCCGTCATTGGGGCCAAGTCTACTGACAGCCCCAACACCGACTGTGGTTCGGCATGTAAGCAATTGATTGGTTCATGTCTCTATCTCATTCTACAAACCTCCTCATAAAAAAATCTCTGTCTAGATATTTTTGTTAGATCTGGCACCACTTGGACTGAACAGGCGGAGCTCTTGTCCGCCAACTGCGCCTCAGGTGATAGCATGGGCTTCTCCGTAAGCATAGACGAGGACTCTGTTGCTGTAGGAGCTCCTTTTGACGGAAGCAATGGGTCCAATGCAGGAGCCTCATACATTTTTACCCGTAATGGCAGCAGCTGGAGTTTACAAGCCAAATTATTTCCATCTGATTCTGCTGCAGGCGATTACTTTGGATATGCCGTCTCTGTTATGTTTGATACCTTGGCGGTTGGTGCACCCTGGAAGAATTCTCAGACAGTTTCATATCTTGGAGCAGCATACGTCTTTTCAAGAGCTGGCACAACATGGGCACAGTCTTCTGGCCAACTTATCCCCCCAGACGGGAATTACCTTGATAAATTTGGTATCAGTGTTGCATTAGATACTAGCCAAAATGTTGTTGTTGGAGCACCTGCCCATGATGGAGTAGATGGGCAAAGCGACACTGGGGCTGCCTATATCTTTTCCCCGAGTGGAAATTCTGCATGGGCATTCGCAAACAAGATCAATGGTTTCCTTAACGGAGGTCAGTTCGGTCAATCAGTTGCTGTTCATATGACCCAAGTCTTTGTTGGGATGTACCAGGACAACTCCGGCCTGGGACATGCTTATGCATTCAAATTGGTAAATATTGGAATGCGTTTGTGGCTGTCACTACACTTCGTGCTCTCTACACATGCTGACCACAAATTGTTTAGCCTCGGCTCCCCAAGTATACAGTTTGGCACTCATTCACTCAATCGACTGGCTATTGCAAAGGCCTGGATGGCAATTCCACAGACTACTTTATGGAGGGTAATTTGGAAGGGTTTGGGGGTGGTACAATTTATGTGTGCTTTGACTACTGTCGGCAATATATGGGACTTCCGGGATTTCTGGGATACAGTGCATATAAGGGTAGCCCGAAGGCATGTCACTGCCATTTCGAGGATGGGACGTTGCCCACGAGCGGTCTCCCTTCTGGCAGTATCGCTTACCCAGGACTCACAGGGACAGGACCAGTAACAGGAAACGGAAACACCAACTTTTTTTGTCAGACTTTCATCGTAAGTGTAATTGATTACACATTGATCTTATACCAAAGAAGGCCGTCTTACATGGTAATAATATTGTTATAGGGGATAAATGGTGCTTCTGATGATGCCGAATCCAGTGATTTCTTGACAAGTGATTGGGAGGTGATTTCCGAGGGGGATTTCCCCTGGAAGTTTTACCTCCCTTCAAGGAACAGCGAATGGGGGGATGATATCTTGTCAACTTATGAGAGTGCCGATACATCTTTGAGCAGCACGACTGTTTTGATTCCAGACAACTGGGAATGGTACAAGGAGTACAAGATTACGTGGACCCCAAGAGACCCTACTTGGTTCCGACTGGCTGCATCACAGGTGGAAATACCTGGACTTCTCGACGAGGCACAAGAGGCTGCAGTTATTCCCTTTGAAGGATCTTGGCACTACAGTGTGCTTTACTATTCCTATGACACATCTGTGCTAAATGGATACATTGTTGGCGGATCATATCCAAGTGTGGCCTACTCGGCTTATCGAGCATTTGATCACAACACTGACAAGTTCATGATGAACCGTCTTGTTGGAGTGCCAGGTGAATGACAACATTGGGCTGTTCTACCTGCTTCTTCGTTTGGTGTTCTTATAATATGTATGCTGCTTTCCTTTTTCTTCGTCAAAGGCGTTACTTTCCGGCCGCATCACCGGCGTTACTCTGTTGTCACTGGACTGAGAATCTACCCGGCAAACAACAACCCAGGTGCTGATCCTGTTTGGTATACCCTTCAGGGGCGCAGCAGAATGGGGGTTAAGATCAAAGATGCTGCTTACAACATGTGCTGGTATGCTGACAGCAGCTATTACATCAAGTTTGGTGACTGCAGCAACTCGTCAGATGAGTATCTTTTCTACACCAACATGATTGGCGAAATTCGCTCCGTAAAGTACAACTGGATGTGCGTGGACCCTACCTACTACACATCTACGTATTCACGGTTGGTGACATGCCACAGTTACTACTATGGAGAGGATAATTCATCCACAGACATGCACAAGTTTACTTTTGACACCCAAGACGGTGGGGGGTTCGTTATTAAGCCTGACTACCTCTCTGGATATTGCATGGATCATCATCTTGAACTCGGAGATCTTTATGCACATGGTTGCCACGGCGGAGCCAATCAGAAGTTTTTCGTGGCAAGTGAGGGAAGATGGGATGTTTCTGTGGACGATGACTGGATCGACATTGCAGGAGGAAATCTGCCTTGGGTGTCAATGGAAGAAAGGAATGCTCTTGGTCAGGCCATATACTCAACTGATCTGGCAGCAGACGCGAATAAGTATGTGATGGAGGTTGGCTTTCCTCATAACATCGGGGCCTATTATGAGTACAAGGTCACCTTCCCTGAGCTCAGAGATCCGGACTCATTGCAGGTTCAGTTTTCCGAGATGGAATTGCCCGGGATTCAACTTTACCTTGGAGATGATGGAGGCACCCAGGTGAGTTTGAAATAGTTTGCTGTTGTCAACCGTTCAAGACCCCAACATGAAAACAACACTTTTATATGCTAGGAGAGAGCCCGGGAGATCCAGACATATTTTAGTTACAGTGACGAATGCATGGGTGATAATTTTGATGTTATCCAGGGTCTCTCAAGACAAGGCTGTGCTCAAGCGTGCATCGACATTGGTTCATCGTGTCAGGGTTTTGATTACGCCACTGTCTTGGTGGATCATGGCGGGCTGTATATCGAGCCTGGTGATTGCCTGCTTCCCATGTCCACACCTTTGGTAGTGTCGAATTTTTTGCTACCAGGCCAATATCTTTACGCTGGTGAATACCTGCAGTCGAGCCAAGGTTACAGAGCCAAGGTCGAGTTCAATGGACAGCTATGTGTCTACGGAAACACTGACTACCTCACACCAGTCTGGTGTACGGATACTTCGCCTCAACCTACCGGCCCCGGCCCAATTTACCTTAAAAATCAACTTGATAGGAATGTCGTGATGTATAGCGAGTCGGGTGCGTACTGGGCTACCAGTACCGGCACGGGATCTGCTGCTGGTCCTACTGGAAATTTTGTGATACAGGATGATGGCAACCTCGTGTACTATGATGGAAGCACATCTTTGTGGGCATGTAATTTTCAGACTGGGGCTGAAGGGAACACATGTCCAATTGGCTCCTGTCCTGCTGGTGGCTGCAGTAATCCACTCATCAGTAGAGCTCCTACGGTACGAGGTAATTTTGCGTGGATTGCTGCGTGTCCAACTTGCTAACATTGGTCTTTGTTAACCTTGAAAGAGTTCTCCGACAGTGACAAGCACAGGCACCTGTGATAATGACATCTTCCAAATGGAGCACTTTGCAAGAGTAGAAGAACAACCTGGAAACGATCCATTTGTGAGTTGCACTCATTTTTTGTTCTTGGTAACTTACAACCCTCAACAATTTTCTTCCCTCGTCAGAATCTCACTGCAACCACGTCATTTGGTTATGAGTACGTCTGTGTCGAAGACATCTTTGTCACAGACGAGGGCAAAACTCGAGAAGAGTGCCGCCAGTTATGTGTGGATTATGGATCGGATTGTTTGGCTGCTGCATATTTTACCAAGTCAGACACCATTGGAAGGTGTGGCCTTGCTGGTAGCAAGACTTCTTCGACCTGTAATAACACGCAGCATCACATTGAGCTCTACGAGAGGATCGGGTATGAGGATGTCCCAACTGAGGTGAGGTTATTGACCTTATGAAAACATACCTTGCTTGACCAATTGACTAACACTGCCACTCTATAGGCTCCCACACCGGTTCCTTTGCCTTCATACACACCCACAGTATCACCAATTACAGAGGCTCCAACAGCCCCAACCTTCATCACAATGCTTCAAGATAAGCTTGAGCCCGCAGCTGGTGCCGATTTCGATCACTTTGGAATGTCGATTGACATGGACATTTCCTCCAATGTGACCATAGTGGGTGCTTCTCATGAAGATACAGATGGTGTCATCAATGCTGGAACTGCGTACATCTTTGCACTTGCAGAAGATGGTGTTTCTTGGACACAACTCATCAGGGTCAAGCCAAATGATCCAACGGCTGATGCTCACTTTGGAAGCAGTGTGGCAATCTCCGGACAAACAGCAGTAGTTGGCGCTTATAATGGCGGCAAAGGCGCTGCATATGTGTTCTCTCAGATTGGCGAAGATGGACCATGGGTTCAACAAGGTGTGCTGACAATACAAGTTCAATGCCACAGTAATTGTGCCAAGCTCACATGGTGCTTTCCCTGTTCCAGCCAAATTGGAACCATCAGATGGTGAAGATGGTGATAGATTTGGTATCAGTGTTGACATCTTTGAGGATACAGTTGTCGTTGGCGCTGACAACTTCAATACAACTGATTGCGGTGCTGTGTACATGTTCACAAGAGAGATGTTTAACTGGAATGAAGTTTCTCAAATCAAGCCTAGTGATTGTGTCTCTGGTCTCCATTTTGGGCACAGTGTGAGCCTTGAGCCAAACACTGCCAACCACATGATTATTGGTGCATACGGAGATAACACGAATGGGGATCTCTCAGGCTCGGCATATATTTATTTGCAAAACACAACAAATTCGACACCCTTTGAGTGGTCACTTGAAGCAAAGTTATTTGCCTTCGATGGCGCGGCAGGTGACTCATTTGGGATAAGTGCAGCCATTAGCGGAGGGAATGCAATCGTCGGGGCCTATCTTGATGATACTGAATTTGGCGGGCAAAATGTGGGAAGTGCCTACATTTTTACTCTGCATGGGGGTGTCTGGACCAACTCGACTAAACTGGAACACTCGGATGGTCTTGCTGGTGATGGGTTTGGGACAAGTGTAGCCCTTGATCGAGAGGTTGCTGTAGTGGGTGCACCTGAGGTGAGAGATACCAGCAATCAAAGCTGGCCATCATGTCGTCTTTTGTCCTTGATATCCCAGATCTAATTTACCTTCACATTGTTTCAGGCCGATCTTGACGGAGACACCAGCGGATCTGCTTATGTATTTGTTGAAGACAAAGAATCAGGACGTTGGGAGCAGCTGAGAAAGATTCAAGGCACTGGAATCAAGGCTCAGATGGGCAGAGCTGTTGCTGCGCAAGATAATTTCTTCATGGTGTCTGCATCCCATGAGTCAGTGGAAGTCCCCTCTGGCGAGACAGTTACATTAGCAAATGAACGTGGATCTTCGTACATCTACAAGATCTCCAGTCCGGATCTATTCCAACCAACTGCAGTAAGTACAGTAGTGCTCCCTGTTTTTCTCCGCCCCACAATTATGTCTTATGTGCTTTCGCTGTCCGACTTTCCTGTCGTTGTCTTGCAGAGCCCAACAACTTACGCTCCAACAGTGAATGTTACAGTGAATGTTACAGCAAATGCTACAACAAGCTAGTTTAACTGGTAGGACTGGTGTTGGAATCTGGATACTTAGTGTAAATCGACTTTTCACTTCTCATTAGAGGGAGAATGTGTTCTTAAGAGATAATATTGATTTTATAGGACTCTGCACAATTGTACCTGATTTTCACGTGCTGGCTTTGCTGTGTACCACACTATTCTTCAAAGTACAGTTGACTTTGTTAGGTGCTTTGCTTTATATTGAGGGACCTTAGGCGGTCAAGTAATGACAACACTCATCTCTCAGACTGTAGATGGCCCATGCTTCATTCCAAGAATTTTATTCGTCGATACTGCTGGAAGCATGTCAGCAATTGTGTTTTCATTCAGTGTACTCGTGGTATCATAATAAATACAGCTGTCTCCCCAACAATTGTGATTCTGCAGTGTGAGATGTTGACCACAGTTTTTGCGACAACGATTAAGCACCCATTTCTTGGGCGCTACCTGGCTGCTTCCTGTCAGTTGAAACTTAAACCCCAGTCAGTATGTCAGGGGGGACCCCTTAGGTAGCTCTCTGAGGTTATGATGATCCCCAAAGGTAACAACGCATCCCACAATCTCCAAACATTGACGGACTGATCATTGTTGTGATCGTTGCTAGGTACACAGCAGCTTTTGGTATGTTGCATAAAAACTACTGTACCTACTTTGAAACTCGCTAAAGAGCGCAGCAGACCATTTCGAATTTAATCACTTTTCCTTTTGATGAAACAGCACATCATCTAAAGTCCTCCTATTGCGAGAGCGGCACTTCTGGGCGGTCGAGGTGTTGTATGAAGGGGGAAGCGGTCAAAGAAGAGCACCTTGAACCGTCCAGCTGGAGTAGTAGTTGCTTTGATACTTTACGTGCTTCAGCTCAATGGGAGGGGGTGAGGTGTGGTCTCCAAGCGGTGGACCACCAGTGGAAGTTGGGTATCCTGGTGTCTTGGTCTGGTCGCTCTGCGGCACTCTGTTGGCACTGATGGACCCACAATGAAATGCAAACTTTGTTGCGGCTGAACTGATGGTTTGTCACTGCTTGCTGTGTCACACCCTTACGTCTGTGCCCCGGCTGGTCTTATCGACATTCTGCTGCAGAGCCTCGCCATTGCCGTGATCACCATTGACACCGCCATCAACTCGCCTGTAGCTAGCTGGTATATTGTCAACTCTGTCCGCCCAACATCGATACAATATGCACCGAGTGTTTGTCAACGCTGTTGGTCAGCTGTTGATGTCATTCTGTCCGCCCAACTCTGCATTGATGCAATAGACACCGAGTGTTTGTCGACGCCGTTGGTCAGCTGTTGATGTCGTCTCCTTCATCCAAGCTTTCATGTCATCCGTCCAGGCCATCATGTGAAATGATTGAAGCCGCTTAGGCATCGTCCGTCATCATCAACTCCTAGACGCCAACCCCCAATTGCGGCCGACAGTTTTCTGCGGTGAGAGGCGGCACGGCGGGCGTGTCACTGTTTTTTCCTAGCGTCACCATGCCTAGAGCAGGATGCAGACACGCGACATCCTGCAGAATGTCGCCGACAACCATCTTGTCGTCGCGAATCTTGCTGACATGTCATACATCAAAATTTTCAGTTAAGCGGCAATGTGCGCATTGATAATTTAATTTAGTCTTGTGATCCCATCACAAGGGTTCTCTTCCAACTTATGTAAGATAGGTTGGAATGTCGCCAGACGACTTTTTAGGAGAAGCACAAAAAATACATCCTTGACTTGCCTGGTGCCATTGTTAGAGATTGTCGCGAATGAATAGATTTCTAAAAGCGGAACTTCTAAGTACTAAGTCAGCAATTGATAGAGATATCTAGAGACTCTATCTAATAGAGAGCAGCCCAACCATCCATGTGGGGGATGGGACATATAGCATGCTTAAGTAAAGATCGTCGAAGAGGCGCAGAGGGAGTTTCCCATCGACGTAGAGCAACAAACAATTGCTCTATCCACTATCCAGATTGCCATCTCATGACGCATTATTGCCTGCACTCGGTTCTTCGTCAGAGCCCTTCAATTTCGATTTCGATCAAGTGAGATTCGTTCGGATTCATTTTCTGAGCGCAACATTCATTTTGTTTGGTTCTATCAGACAATTGTTAGTTGTTAGCTAGCTAAAGATAGGGGCTCCAGGCCGAATTTCAGTCAAATTTACACTTCAAACATCCCGGATAAAAAATTTAAATTTATTTTCAACAGAGCAAGGCTGCTGGACTGCCTGGCTGGGATTATTTATCTATGACCTGGCTCAACTCAGATGAATCTATGGGTCCTCCATCCTGAAAGATCAAGCTTTTTTCACTGCAAACATCTAGACTCCTTGTCTATGGTTGATTCTACCCATGAACATCCTCGTTGAACGAGGGTTCGAGCGAAGCGCTTGTTGTCAGGCAGGCGTTCTTGAACCTTGCTGCGATGTTGGTCTCGTCAAGCTTGGTCTTGTTCGCCGCCCTGTTGACTAGCTCGGCCTTGTCCTGGAGCTCGCCGAGAAGTAGGGCCGGGCTCTCCTTGTCGACGTTCTTGATCGTGAAGTCGTTGAAGTCGGACATGAGCTTGTCGACGACTTCGAGCGCCGGCGCTCGCATCTCGTCGAGGACCAGGCATAGAAGTAGTGAGCCCATCAAAACCTCCTTGCCCGTCTCGACCTCGACGCCCTTGACGGAGAATCACGCGGACTTGATGAGCTTCTTTATCTTCGAGCGTCCGAATACTGAACAGAGCGCGTCGGCCAAGAGCGACCCGAGGCAGAGGCTCCTGGCGATCCTTCCCGTAGCATTATCGAGAGTGATCTCGGTCTCGTCAATCCTGATCTGGTACTTGTCTTTCGAGGTCGCGGGCGTGTCGAGGAGGCCGGTCCTCGTCTGAAGGGCGACCTGTTCCTGGACGTGCTCGAGCGTGACCCCTCCGGACGTCTTGTACTCGTCGAGGATGCTTGCTGGACTTGAGTCTTCTCGCCCGGGCCCGGTTCGGCGTCCTGAACCGTCACGAGGCACGAAGAAGACGTCCTCGAGTCCCTCGTCCTCAAAGATATCCTTGAACTTCTCCACGAATTCATCGTGATCATCTTCGGTCAGCTGGTAAGTAACCTCGTCGAACTTCGCCAGAAATTTCGTCCGACATTCAATGCCGTGCTTCGTATGTTGACTCGACACCCACTCCGTCGACGGCTTCGCGCTGTAGAACGTACGCTTAGCGGACGATAACTGAGACGCTCCTAGAGCGGGCTCAGATGTTCCACTCGGCGGGGTCCTCGGGACCTGCGGTCGTTCGGTGCCGTCGCTGCTCGACTTCGACGGAGTGAGCAGCCTCGACATGAAGCTGAGGGGAGTCTTCGCGAAGCTGACGAGTCTCGACATGGTTCCTTCCAAATAAAGCGGTCTGATGAACTGTGCCTATGATTCCCCACGATGGTATTTGGGAGGGAGCAGATCTTCCTATCCGGCTCGGCGGGAAGAAACACAAAGGATCGAGGAAAGACAGAGACTTGATACTGAACGTTCGAACAGTGAGCTTAGGTTAAGTTCGTACGGGCGTTTCTTACTACGAGCCAATAAGGTACCGAGATGGCGTCATGATGAGTACGTCAGCGCACGTCAGCGCTCTGCTCTCAACGGACATCGGTGCGAAACATCGCCAACGCAAGAGATGCATTGACATAGAAAACGGAAGGGTTGGGAAGAAGTCAAAGATCCCGTGATCCCAAAACACGACCTGTATAAAGAGGTACAAAC
>JAAMXK010008148.1:0-11735 GCA_019693575.1 Thalassiosira oceanica | reverse complement strand
GGGGCGATTTCGCGGTCGCAGGTGATGTTTCCGCCCGATACCGACCCCTCGGGGTCTCGAGAGACGTCCTGTTGGGCACGGGTGCGACCTACCATCATCCAGGGATGCTGTTGGAGTCTCGGATTGGCGGTTCGGGGCGTTGCTTGGGACACGAGGGCGCGAAACAAGGAAATCAGCAGGGTCACGGCCGACTTGAGTGCGGACTTGAGCAAACAAGACGAAACAAAAGAGAAGCGACGACGAAGAAGAGACTGGTTTGATTGATTTACAGCACGATGCTACTAAACGCATTCCTTGAAACCGCAAACAGCCTATTCACTCCTCGTAATCGCCGCCGTCGTCAGCGGCGTCCTCACACTCGGCGTTCTCGTTGGCGCAGCCAACGTCGGCATCTTCGCAGAGAGCAACACATTCATGTCGCCTGGTGCAACCTCCCCGTCGTCATTGGTAGACTCCACCAACATGGGGCAGGTCTACCCGCTCGCCCGCCCGCATTTATGCCTGATGAAATGGTAGGGATGCTCGTTGTCGCGGCAGAGCGTGGAGCGGCGCAATTCGTCGATGCACGAGAAACCGAGCGCCATTCGTCTCCTCGTGCGTTCAGCCGAGATGACGCAGTGTCGAGTGGAAATCTGTGACCCTGCTCTGGACGATGCGACGCTGTCTGACAACGCCGCCGCACGCGCACTTTCCGCTTCCTTCTTTTTCTTCTTCTTCCTCCTCTTCACTTCGTCGTTGATGTCATCGCGTGTAATCTCGAGCAGAGGGGCGACCCCATTCGTCCTTGTCACCAACCCTTCAACGAAACCGCGTTGTGCGCGTCCACCTTTGCTGTCTTTATGCCGAATCAACCGTCGGCCAGACTTCCGATCATGACGCCACGTACATTGCTTGTAGCACTGTCGAATTTGCGATACTTGGATGGCCGAGGAAGAACCGACGCCTCGCTCTCGCATCGGCCTGTGCCGCCGCTGCTCGTCCTTCGCGCCTTTGTCGCGCCGCGGCCGCTAGCAGGGCGCCTAGATGTGTCCTTATTGTGGCCCCGGGCGCCGCCGCCGCCTCTCCCTGATCGTCGGGCGCCCTGGGGCATCGTTGCATTCACGTCGACCGCATGGCAGGCCGAGACGGGGCGAAATTGGGCCTACATTGCCAGTTCGGCGCTGATTGAGATATGTGGAAATCTTATGTGGAAATTCAAAAAGCTTTAAAAGAGAGCTTCCTTCGGGGACGGTGGATATCTTCGTCAATTCCGAATCAAACAATGCTGCCGGGGCGTCTACGGAGAGCTGAAAGCATGTTCTTTCCGCCCCTCGATGCGCTCGATCGCGCCTCAACCGTGGAACAAACGCGGTCCCGCCAAAAGCTGTGGTACGAGAAATGGTGTTTTTTTTTACGTGGTACGAAAAGTGGTTTTTGACTAGTATGGAAATTGTCATAACGAGCAGAATGCCATACGCTATAAAGTTATTAAACTCGTCGGATGAAGGGTTCAAATTTGCCTCAAACTTTTCAGGTCCCCTAGAACAAGCACGACATACTTGGGCTCATCCAAAACTAACATAGAGTAGAGCGACCAGGCGGTGTGAATGGGCTACAGCTCGGAAACGCGCGGGCAAATGAGCATGAGGAGCCCTGACGGTCTTGGAGGCCATCATGGCACTCCCCTGATGTGTTAGTGATAGGAATAATTTATGTAGAAGTATCTTTGTTTTAACGCAAAAAAAACATAGAGTAGAGCCCTAACAAAGTGGCTACATTTGTGTCACCTAGGAAAAATGGATACAAAAATAGCAACTTTGGCACTTTTCTCCTGGCTGCGCAGGTCCAATGTTTTAATGGACACTCAATCAAATCCCATCCTTGAACAAGGGAGACCGATTTCTTTCCCCCTTACTAACTCGATAGAGAGCTAAGTTCTGTTCTTAGGAGTGGCAATTGGTTCACTCAAATCAGCTAACTAATATTATAAGGAACTGCAAAAAAGATTCCCAGGAGCTGATACCATAACGAAACAATGGGCGTGTCACACCTAGGTTGGACAGTGACACTCAATCACTAATTGCTGAGCTTGCACTTCTTCCTCTCCACCACGTCCATCAACCTGTCAGTGGATTTCATTGGCATTGCTCGCACAAACTCAAATATTGAAGAGAGTTTGAGGTCGGGGCGAGACTCGGCAAAGCGATTGAGCCATGCAACCACGCCAGGAAGTAGATCCAGCTCCATGCCCAAGAAAGGTCTCATGTCTAGATGACGGTGGACCTGCAATATCTTCTTCGCTGCAACTCGGCTCTTGTCCTGATCAGAGTTAAGCTCAAGCAACATTTTGATATCCTGAGGAACTTGACGATAGGATCCCAGACTTTGAAGCGTATGGTTTGAGCCGTGCGTGGCATTGATGCTTGATGAATCGCACAAGATGGACGAAAATACATTCCATCCTTCCTTTGTGATGTTATTTTCTGCCAATGACATGAGGGTCAGTCTCTGATTGTTACGCAGGCTGGGTGCTAGGATTGCCGCTCCCTCGTCTCCAATATTGCATCGAAAGAGATATAATTCTTGAAGACGGCATTCAGGATTGGCCAACGACGCAGCGATAACTCGTGGCCCATCAAGACATAATGCATTGCCCGATAAAACAAGCTCCTTGACTCTCAACAGCGGTAGCTGTTGAGTGAGAGTGATCTCATTCCATCTCAAATCCAATGCATCGACGCTCGCAGGAAGCCCCTGAATGAGCACATCCAAACCGTCGTCACTTATTCTGTTGCGACTCAAATCCAATGATCGTACCTGTTTGCAATCGGTCAACCCGCGAACAACAACTCTAGCACAATCGTCATCGATCGAATTCACACAGAGGTCCAATTCAAGTAAGGCAGCCATTCGAGGAAAGACGGCACTCAACGAAGCGCAGCTATTGGTGCTCAAGTTCAGACCATTCAGTTTCAACTTTCGCAAACCCGTGCAAACTGCGAGCGATGGGATGCACCCTGCCATGCCGGTGTCATTCAAATAAGTAAAGTCCTCGTTGTCTTCGCAGTCAATACATAGTTCCTCCAGATTGTTCACATCACTCAAAATATTAAACGGAAAGGTTGCCCCCGGAACTCCCAGGCAACATCCTTCCACGACCAAGCGAGTGATGTTGTTGTTTATCATGGCAGGACCCAGCTTGTAAATGGTTTCAGCCAGGTCGGTGAAGGAGAAAGTCATCTTTTGAATATGGTTGCACTTGCTAAGATCATCAAGGAATCGGTCGACGGATTGTCCGTCAAAGTTGCCGAAGATTCCGAACCCATAAATGGCAAAGCTTTCGAGACGTGTGCTCTTCTTCATGAAATGGCCCAGCCAGCCGAGCTCCTTGCTGCTGCCGAGTTCATAATATTCTCCGTCCTCGTACACGTCCGGAGCTAGACCTCGTGCACAAAGCCACAGAGAGGATAGTTCGTCTTTCTTTAGCGACCGCAGAGTATTTTGATTGAGCTCATCTCCGGTTATCTCCTCGATGTTCGTCGTTGCCTCGAGGTCGTCGTAATCGACTGCTTGAGACGACATGAATGTATGCAGTATTTTGTGCGGGCGGCGAGAGTGGGAGCGCGAGACTGCGAGACGCTGTTCCCCCGCCTTCTTCAGCTTTCTCGCACTGCCGTCACTGCCGTGGTGGGAACTGACCTGGGCTCTTCGTAGAGTCGGTGCTGAGATGAAGCAACTTCAGTCCGAAATGGTCCAACGCGGACAATGGAGTTGGAGTTGGAGGCTGGAGCCGCTGGAGCACGTGACTGGAGGCGCCGGCCAGTGGCGCCAGTGCATCAGTAACTCTGTGTGAGACTGGTCGAAATCTTCGCGGGAAAGCTATCGGCAGGGGAGGTATCCGGCCCGGCGCCGATAGCTTGGGACGTACCTACATGTTATCTCTACCTACGTACCTCCCATCCTGATAGGAGGTATCCGCCCGGCGAGTGGCGAGTCAAGACAATGCTCCGAGACTCTGCGGACTTACTTCCCAAATGAGCCCTCGATCTCTCCCAGCGACGACGGCGGCTGGTCGGCCGACGAGCGTACGCCGTCCCGGGCATCGCCGAGGATAAGACGGCCGCCGAGCCGGCGCGCGGCCGACGGGGCTGTCCCTGAGGCCGAGGACGGCCAGGGACGGCCCTCCGACGACTGGCGGCCGGCGGCTCCGTTGCGGACGACGACGACGTCGCGGACGCGTTGCCGAGTCCGCGGACGAGGGGGGCGAGTTCCCCCGAGGCATCGACATCCGAGGCGGGCGACGATGGGGCGGAGGAAGCAGTGGTTGGCGAGGGTCGATGACGAAGCGGGAGAAGACGGGGAGGGCTGGGCGGCGGGAGGGTCCGAGACGAGACAGGCCCAAGCCGCCGAGGCCGGGTCCGGGTCCGGCGGGAGCGAGAACGCGAGCCCCGGGACCGAGGGCGGCTCTGGGCGCTGGGGGCGACGACGAGGAGGCCGACGGGGCCCCCGACGCCGCGCCGGAGGGGTCGGCCGGTCGAGATGCCGGGGAGCCGGGCGGTGGCATGGGCCTCAGCCAACTTGACGCAAGCTCCGTCACAGAGGCGGGTCGAGTCTCCGCGACGGCCCCACTTCCGAGAGGGGATCAGCCTCGGCGACCGTCTCCGCATCCGAGGCCCCTCGGTTCGACGAGTGCCCCGACCGCAAGGAGCTTCTGTCGCGACCGTGGGCTCCCGCTACTGTCCCGCCTCATGCTCCGCCGTCTCCGCCGTGCGACCGCCGTCTCCGCCGTGCGAGGTGGCCCGGGAGCACTACATGTCCATGACCGAGGCCGGCGCGGGGGACTGGTCGCCGTGAATCCGATCCCGACGCCGTCATGCCCGTTTCGCGAGGATGATCCGGCCACTCTAAAAGAATAAGCCTGGCTACGACGAGTCGAAGATTCGAATCCTGTGCCACTAGTTTTAGTCGACTAAAGTTTGTCTTGAATCACTGAACCAACGAGATATGAAACTTCCACTCCTTCAAAATGAAAGGTCTTCGTATTGCAATGTCAAGAGCGTTTCGTATCTTCCAAGAATTTCTTTACGAGCATATTACTGTGAGAAACAACAAATATCCACGGCCTGGTGTTCATCATGGTCACGCACTGCTGCGCCTGCGCTTCTTTCCCTTCTTCGTGCCCGACAACCCCTCGACTACTTCCATGGGCATTGCTCGAGCGAATTCGTAAATAGACGATAGCTTGAGGTCGAGGCGACATTCCGCAAAGCGATCAAGCCACGCGACCACATAAGGCATCAGAATCAACCTCCCGTCCAAGAGAGGTCTCATGTCGAGATGTGGATGGGTCTGAAGTATTTTCGTAGCTGCAACGCTGCTCTTGTTTTTGTCAGAGTTGAGGTCAAGCATTGTTTGAATATCTTGGCGAACCATGTAACGGTATCCCAAACTTTGAAGCGTATGGTTTGAGCCATGCGTGGCTTCGATGCTTGTTGCGTCGCACAAGATGGGTAAAAATACATTCCATCCCGTTGTTTCTGTGATGGCATTACCTGACGTCAGTAACAATTCGGTCAGTCTTTGATTGTTCCTCAGGCTTGTTGCTAGAATTTCCGCTCCCTCATCTCGAATGCTGGTATTACCGAGATATAAGGCTTCAAGACGGCATTCTGGATTTGCCAACGACGCAGCAATAACTCGTGGGCCGTCAGAAGATAATGTATTGCCCGAAAGATCAAGCTTCTTGAATCTCAATAACGGGAGCTGTCGTGCAAACAAGGCGATTTCGTTGCCTCTCAATTCCAGAGTATTGACACTTGCAGGAACACCCCGGGCGAGCATCTCCAATCCATCATCTCCAATTCTATTGTGGCACAAACTCAATGAATGTAGATGTTTGCACTCAGCCAATCCACGAATGAGTACTTCCACTCCGTCATTCCCGATTAAATTATCGTTAAGATCCATTTCCAGTAAGGCAGCCATTCGGGGAAAGACAGTACTCAATGCAGCACAGCTGTTAGTGTGTAATCTCAGCCCACATATGTTCAGTTCTTGCATCCGTGTGCAAGCTGCTAACTTTTGGATACACCTCGCCATGATTTCATCACCTACATCGCGGTATCTGCTGTCATACTCGTAACTCATTGAGACTTCCTCCAGATTCTCAATCCCTTGAAATGCGGTGAACAATTGATTAACCTCCACAGCTCCAAGGTAGCATTCTTGGATATCCCAGCGTGTGAAGTTTTTGTTCACAGAAGTACCAAGCTTAGAAATGATATCAGCCAAGTCGGTGTCGATGACTTTTATCTTTTTGATATTGTTGCAGCTGCAGAGGTCTTCATAGAATCGATCTTCAGATTGTTCGCTGCAGTTTTTGAAGATGTCACTGGTGCTACCAACTACCTCAAGCTCAACAAGATGAGCGCTCTTCTTGGCGAAGTGGCCCAGCCAGCCGAGCTCCTCGCTGCTCTTTGGGTGGTAGTCGCCTTCCTCAACGACACCTTCCGCACATAGAGACAGACTAAAGAGCTCGCCATCGTCGTCCTTCAATGACCGGAGAGTGCCCTGGTTCACCTCATCACCCGTTATGTCCTCGATACGTGTTGTTGCCTCGAGGGAATCGTAATCTGTTGTTTTCGACAACGACATTGTCTGAGCCTTTTCCGCTCTCAGGATGAACGAGGTGGTAGCCCGTGCGCCCACGTCAGCCGTCGGTAGCGGTGTGCGGCTCACGAGGCGTGTTGGCTCGCCCTTCACCTTGCACCACCCTGGACTGGCGGCGGCAGCACGCCAAGGCTTCACGCCCTACCTCTCCTCGGCTTCCTGTGGCCGGCTCCGGCGCCGGCGTCCCAAACGCACCAACCTATCACAGCCGAAGTTCCAGCCAACCCCGGCGGAGAACACGTACGTGAGCACCTGTGAGCACCCATCGGCACAAGTAACTCTGTGTTAGACTGTCCAAATTCTTCGCGGGAAAGCTATCGGCAGGGGAGGTATCTCAGTCTCAAGTTCCAAGTTCAAACAGCAGACAGCTGAACGAAGATCTGGGTCTGGTCTTTGCCGCCGCACCGGTACACCCTCGTTAGCGCTCGGCGAGGAAGGGTGGTGTGCTGCTGTGTGCCATCTGACCAGCGTGTGCCTCTGGGGCCACTACTTTTGCGGACACTCCTTGTGGTGGGTTCCTACGGCGAGCGGTCCAAGCCGGCCAACCTGCAGCTCAGCAAGGTCGACCGTGTCAAGTGGCTTGGGAGTTTCCTGCCGAACTGGACGAACAGACAACATGACGTCGTCTAAAGCAGCGGATTATTACAATGCTCTCGCCGAAACAACAAGCATCGAGGCCATGGCGGATAACGAGGACAATCAGTGGGTTCTCCGGTCACTGAAGAACAACGATAAAGATTTTTCACGCCTGCGCCTTTGTTCACTAGACGGCTCAGATTACAGAGAACTTGACGACGCAGATGGCGACTACTTCCCAGGTAGCTGCGAGGAGCTCGGATGGCTGGGTCATTTCGCCAAGAAGAGCGCACACCTCAAAGAGTTTCTCATGTATGAAAGTAACATTTTCAAAAAATGCAGCGAAGAGTCTGTCGATAGATTCTTTGAAGACCTTGGAAAATGCAGTCATATCAAAAAGATGGATTTCAGCTATGTTTACCTGGCTGAGATCATCTGCAAGCTGGGTCCTGTCATTGAAAAGAACAACATCACTCATTGGGATATTCAAAGATGCTTCTTTGGACCGCTGGAGGTAAATCGCCTGTTCAGCTCTCTGCGCTACATGACTAGTCTGGAAGTGCTCTGTGTCAGCCACCATGATTACTTTGACGATGACAGCGACCACGAGTGGACTGATTTGGATGATGACGCAATGGCAGGATGCTTCCCATCGCTAGCGGCTCTTGCGGGTATGCAAAAGTTGATGCTGGTGGATCTGAACATGGGCATGAAGAGCAGCGCTGCGTTGGGTGCCGCATTACCTCAAATGGCCAACTTACTGGAATTGGAGCTTTGGGAAAATTCAATCGATGACAACATGGTGGAAGTTCTCGTTCCCGGATTGGCAGAGTGCAAACGCCTAAATTTATTGGATTTGGTCCGCAATAGGATCGGCGATGATGGGTTAGACGTGCTGATTCAAGGGCTTCCTACAAGCATCGATACTCTGGTTCTCAAGAGCAACCAAATTACCCTCGCACAACACCTAGCACTATTGAGATTGAAGGAGCTTGATCTTTCGGGCAATACATTATCTTCTGACGGCCCACGAGTTATTGCTGCTTCGTTGACCAATCCAGAGTGTCGTCTTGAAGCATTGCATCTCGACCGATGCAGTATTGGAGATGAAGGAGCGGCAGTCCTAGCAGAAAGCATGCGGTACAATCAAAGACTGACCAAATTGGCTTTGCAGGGAAATGCCATCACAGAAACGGGATGGGATGTATTTTCGTCCGTCTTGTGCGACACAACAAGCATCAATGCCACGCATGGCTCAAACCACGCTCTTCAAAGTCTGGGATATGATTACAGATCAAATGTCCCCCGAGATGTTGAAACGTTGCTTGATCTCAATGATGGTCAGGACAAGAACCTTGTCGCAGCGACGAAAATACTGCAGACCCATCGTCATCTTGATATGAGACCTCTTTTCTGCGGGAAGTTGCTTCTGCTGCCTCATGTGGTTGCGTGGCTCGAGCGCTTTGCGGAATCTTGGCTCGACCTCAAGCTATCGTCCATCTATGAATTTGCTCGAGCGATGCCCATGGAAGTCGTTGGCGGGGTTGTGGGTGAGAAGAGAGGGAAGAAGCGCATGCATAGCAGTGCGTGACCATGATGCCACAGGCTTTGGGAAATGTGCTGATCAGTTCGTACTGTTACACCAGCATAATCTAATTCGGGGATACAAATAAAAAAGTTCAAATAGAATCCAATTCTACTGCTTGTTCCTGTCCCAATCGCCCGTCAGGCCCAGCAAGTATCTGAGATGATTTCCCGAACAAAGGCCGCTGTCCGGCGCGGCCATCACCGACGGCCTCACGGCGCACTTGGACAGCACTGACATCAAGGAGTTCGGTCAACCTCATGAGGTGTAGCAGCCGCGGCGCGCTTTTTTGGCCGATCGGACTTAAAGGGCGCTAGCTAGAGATCATAATTAACTTTCTACTTCAAGGGAAGAGAGCTGCGGATTGAACGGATTTCCCTTATGCTTCAAAACCAACTAGCTGCCGCCGGTTGTAGACAAGTAACTATGTTATTACAATTAGTCATTACAAAGGCGGCCATACACGAGCTCGCAGACAAGTTTCATTCCAGAGGTTTACAGATATCCGCCCGACGGGGTTTCTTCGGGTCCCCCCCCTCGTCTCCACCCTTCGGCTCCCAAGGCCGCCTGTTGATACATATTATTGGACCTCGCCGCGAGCGGCCAGTCAGACACGGCAGTGCCAGGATGCTTCGGCCGGCCGGCCAAGCTCTAACGCGTATTTCTCGACCTCCTCTTTTCTGAAATCCTGGGCTCTGTGTGCCAATTGTCTTCACTTATCCTGGGCATGAACTCGGGATTGGATCCGGAGTAATCCATGCCGTAGTTCGTCGACCTTGCTAGCCTGTCCTGCTCTTTTCTCCTGGGCTTGGATCTTGACGAGTTGGCGTCGGAATACGAATGCCTCCTTCCGTCCCTCTTCCCGTGCGCCCGTCCAGGCGAATCGGCCACGTGAGGCCTCGACGAGCTGGCGTCGGAATACGAATTCCTCCTCGATTTCCTCTCTCCTTTCCTTTCGGACGCCCGGCCGTACGCATCGGCAGCGGCGTACGGTGACAGGTTGGCGTCCGAAAACGAATGCCTCCTCGATCTCTTCGGTCCGTGCGGGGTCGAGTGGGGTGCCATCTCCCGAGACTGAGAAATGCGCCGCTGCCGTTTCGAGCCGTAGGGCGGGATCTCCGCAGGACCGGTCCTGTCCCGCGGGGGTGGGTAGGGCGCCATCTCCCGAGAAAGACGCCGCTGCCGTTTGGGACGATAGGATCCCATCCCCGCGGACCCGGCCCCGGCCGGCGTTGCCGTCCTCCACGCCTCCGCCCCGGGAGTCATCCCCCCGTAGCCGTAGGAGAACAGGTCCTTCGTCACGTCGTCGTCCTTCCGCCTCCGGCCCCTCGACAGGTAGCAGAAGCCGGCGCCGCACGCGATGGCCGCCCCGAGGACCAGGATGGGGATGGTGATCCACGCCGCGGCTGACGACATGAACCCGCCCCCACCCGTGTCGTCGAGGACGGCGGGGCCGGCGGATTCGACGGCCGGCAGCTTCTTGACCGTGAGGTGCCTCGCCCCCGAGCTCTGGACCTTGAGGAAGACGACCGGTAGACCCCCCTCGGTCTCGTTGCCCATCGTGAGTCCCCCCTCGGTCTCGTTGCCCGTCGTGAGTCCCCCCTCGGTTTCGTTGCCCTTGACGGCCCTCTCCTTGAGGCCGTTCTTGAGCCCGTCGGGGTCCTTGTTGATCGACTCCTCGAACCCCGACCCCAGCTGCCCGTACGGGGGGGGACGGTACGTCCCCCTCGCCGAGACCTCGTACGTGATGACCGGCTCGGGCGGACGTCCCTCGAAGCACGCGTTGCTAACCTGTCCGCCGTACGATCCCGCGCAGCACTCCTCCATGGTATCGTAGCTGGGACGGTCGGCCCGGTTGGCGTACGGGAGGGGCCAGTCGTCGAGGCAGCCGGCGATGCTCCACGTCGTGTCGTAGTCGGGGTACCAGAATCCCGCGGTCTTTCTCAGGCCCGGGCCGAGCTCCGGGTCGCCCCTGAGGGCCCGCCTTCGCCTCCTCTCGGCGGACCCCGCGCTCGCCGTCCCGCCGGTGACGACGATGCCGTCGATGTCGAAGAGTCCGTCGTACATGCTCCCCATGAGGTCGGACACGGCGCCCTCGATCCCGAGCCTGACGGGGCTGTCGTCGAAGTTGTCGGGCACGCCGAGCGCGAGCTGCTCCTCGGTCGTGTCGGGGGGGAAGGTCAGGTAGACCTGCGCCGAGGCGGTCTGTCGCGTGCTGTTTTTCGCAGTGTTCGTTTCGTTTCGTTCGTTCGTTCGCGGTAGGCGGATGGGAGGGTGACGCAAAAGGATTAGAAAGAACGATCGGCTGGAGTGCTCTGCGAAGCAACTCCTCTTCACTCACCCGAGGTTCCACCGCTCCTCCCCGAACTCCACGTCCCAGAACCCCTCCCTCGGCAGCGCGGCGAGCTTGTCCCCCACCAGATCCACCGGACTCCCGCCCCCCTTCACCTCGAGCCTCTCGAACAACCTCAGGAGGTCCACCGTGCTCCCCACCTCGAGGCACCCCGCCGACCGACCGCAGTACCCCCCCACGTCCAAGTCTCCGACCTCCCGGGCCTCGTCGACGTACCCCCCACCCTCGCCGCCGCGGGGCTCGCAGTCGAAGCCGTCGGACGGCTCGCCGTCCTTCGGACTCCGCTCGAGCGGCAGAGTGTCCCCCTCGACCCTCGTGTCCCTCGCCGCTCGGTAGGTCGCGTAGTACCTCCCGGGTCGTATCGCGTCGTTCGAGATGTCGAAGCCGTAGGCACCGCCGTCGAGTGTGTAGGTCCGCGCCACGAGGGAGTCGGTCGCGCAGTCGACCAGGTCGACCTGCGCGCCGAACACGCCCCCGCCTGAAGAAAGGGAGACGGTCCCACCGAGCGTGTCGGTGAGGTAGTGCAGGCCGCTCCGGACGTTGTTCGGGTCGAACCGGGACGGGTCCGAGAAG
>JAAMXK010008046.1:0-15264 GCA_019693575.1 Thalassiosira oceanica | reverse complement strand
GACTGAGCTCGTGTAGAGGCTGGCCTAGGCGACCGGCCTGGTGTCGGTGCTGTCCGTTCGTGGTCATCAGCTTGTGCGACGAAGCCCACCGGGTGGTTAGGGCGCCGGTGGCGAAGTCTACCGCTACGGACGATGACAACGACTGCGAGTGGGTCAAACAGAACGAACGGTGTGAGGAGGAGCTCGGCGGTACGCCCGGACGGGCCATCGGAAAGCTCTACTGCACTGAGACATGCGGCATGGCAAACGCCGACGCGTGCGGCAGGGGGTGTTTTGCCTCCGCCGCCGCCACTGAGCTCTCTGGGCATCGCCCGGGAATGACGACGACGACGAGACCGGGAGTTGGTACTCGCTGGCGCAGGTTACCAAGTCCATGGTGGACGAGCTGGCCAAGATGGAGGGGACCGCTTACCTTGCAGACGGCGCCGGAAGGACGACGATTCTATGCACAGTTACGGGGGTGTCGAAGTCAGATTCGCCGGGGAGGACACTGAGTGGGAGTACCAGTCAGACGACGGCAAGTCTGAGGGCTGCGCGTACGGGATGGCGAGGGCGCGACGTCATCGACAAGCCCCACGGTGAGCTTCAAGACGGAAGACGGACGGCGGATGAACTCTTTGTTCTCAAACCTCGTCGGTTCCCTTCACTGACCTCTTTGCGTTTTCCGTTATCAAGACACGGAGTGACAATCCCGCTCCGCAAGAGGGCGAGGAGTAGGAGTGGCCAATCCCGCAGTCGAACCAGATTGGAGATCAGCAGACTGGTCTCGGCGGCTATCCAGCGAACCCCGCACCGTCACCGTTCGGCGACCTCGACAAACCGACCTCAAGCGTCCTCGGGGCAACGGGCGGCTCAGCCGGATTTGGCAACCCCGCCCCCCCGCCGCCGTCGACGGCTGGAACTACGAGGATGACGAGGGAGGTTTCCCGCGGGATTCCTCCTGGTCCTGCTGGCCAGTTGCCCGCGGGATTCATCCTGGTCCTGCTGGACCTGGCCATGTTCGCGATATAGAAGGAACCAGGCCAGGCAGGCCGGCCGGACTAACTGCGCTGGCGTCGGGGGATACCGCTGCGGCGGGGCGTACCAGCCCGTGAGCCAGTACTGCAAGGGCAGGTGGCGAGGAAACAATTAGAACCAGGGACGAGACATTTTTCACCTTAGATAGAACATGGACTTAAAACTTAGGAATGTGCAGAGGCACTGCCAAAAATTCTCGAACAGATTTCTGAGTGCTTCACATGTACCCATGGGATATCCACGCAATGCGCGAACACTAACTGTTGAGCTTACGCTTCTTCCCCTCCGTCTTTCCCTCCATTCTCTCTATGACTTTCGTGGGCATTGCTCTCACAAACTCGTTAATCGAAGACAACTTGAGGTCGGGGCGAGACTTGGCAAAGCGCTCGAGCCATGCTACCACGTATGGCAACAGATCCAACTCCCTTCCCAAGAGAGGTCTCATGTCAAGATGGCGATGGACCTGCAATATTTTGTTAGCTGCAACTCGGCTCTTCTCTTTGTCTTCGTTCAGGCGAAGCATTGTTTGAACATATCGGGGAATTCGAACGCCATAGCCTCCAAGATTTCGAAGGACATGATTCGAGTTGTACGTGGCATTGATGCTTGATGCATCGCACAAGATGGACGAAAATTCATTCCATCCACGTTCTGTGATGTTATTGCTTTCCAATGACATGAGGGTCAGTCTCTGATTGTTACGCAGGCCTTCTGCAAGGGTTGCCACTCCCTCGTCCCCAATATTGCATCGATCTAGATACAAAAATTCAAGACGGCACTGCGGATTGGCCAACGACTCAGCGATAACTCGTGGACCACCGGGACATAATGCATTGCCCCATAGACGAAGCTTCTTGAATCTCAGCAATGGTAGATGTTGAGTGAGAGTGATCTCATTTCCTGCCAAATACAACACATCCACGCTTGTGGGAAGCCCCTGAATGAGCACATCCAAACCATCGTCACTTATTATGTTGCTCCTCAAATTCAATGATTGTAATTGTTTGCATTCCGATAGTCCTCGTGTTAGCACTCTAGCACAGTCGTCATCGATTGAATTTCCACAAAGGCTCAATTCAATTAAGGCAGCCATTCGAGGAAAGGCGACGCGCAACGCAGCACAGCCGTTGGTACTCAAATTCAGACCATTCAAGGTCAGCTTTCGCATGCCCGTGCAGGTTGCGAGCGATGGGATGCACTCTGCCATGTCGTCGCCATTCAAATCTTCAAAGCCGTGGCCATCTTCAAGTTCACAGTCGACATATAGTTGCTCCAGACTGATCATATAACGAAGAGTGTTGAACAGAAAGATTGTCCCCGGAACTCCCAGGTAGCATTCATCCACAACCAAGCAAGATATATTGTTGTTTTTCATGGCAGGACCCAGCTTGTAAATAATTTCAGCCAGGTCGGTAGAATGGAAATTCATCTTTTGAATATTGGTGCACTTGCTAAGATCGTCAAGGAATCTATCCACGGAGTGTCCGCTGCAGTTGTCGAGGGCGTCGCCTCCCGAAATGCCAAACGCATCCAGACGCGTGCTCTTCTTCACGAAATGGCCCAGCCAGCCGAGCTCCGTGTTTCCACCAAGAACATAATCGCCGTGTTCGGCGACCATACTTTGGATCACAAGCCACAGAGAAGATAGTTCATCATTCTTCAGCGAACGCAGGGCACCCTGATTATCCTCATTATCCGTGATGTCCTCCACGCTCGTCGTTGTCGCGAGAGCGTCATAGTAGTTGACTGCTTGAGACGACATAATGGAAGGTCGAATTGCGATAAGTGTGGCAGCGAGCCCGCCTTCTTTGCCTCCCTTCTATCTTGCACTGCCGTCACTGCCGTGGGTACTGGCGAGCGAGGCGATGGGTGATGGGGACTACGACTGGGCACTTCTTAGAGACGGGGTGATGCAATGCGCAGGCAGCTTCGAGTTCAAAGCAGGGGCCACGACAGGAGCCAGTATGTGTGAGGAGAGTGAGGAGCCAGTATGTGTGTGACTCTACTACTAGCTAGCTAGGAGCCAGTATCGTAACTAACTCTGTGTTGGCAATCGAAATCTTCGCGGGAAAGCTATCGGCAGGGGAGGTATCCCTGTCGCCCGCCGTGAAACTGGCCCGAGCATCGAAGAGGGCCAGCCAACGTCGAGCGGCCCCCCGAGCGGCCAACGGCGGGGGCGGCGGGGGCGGCGGCGGCGGGGGCGTGAGGAGCTGCCTTTCCGGCGTGCGACCCCGAGGCGATGTGGGCCGAGCTCCTCGAGCGACACAGCCGACGCGAGACGCGACTGCCGCACTACCGACGCGAGACGTGACTGCTACCTGAGGTCGGCCGAGCTCGTGCAGAGGCTGGCGACCGGCCTGAGATGTCGGTGCTGTCCGTTCGTGGTCATCACGGGATGCTTGTGCGACGAAGCCCGCCGATGTGGCAAGGGCGCCGGTGGCGAAGGAGAGGCCCATCGCAACGGCCACGCTTCCCCTGGTCGAGACCAAGTTGGGCTGCCCGGAGCGGCTTCTCAAGTAGAGCCCAACACGTCAACGGACGGCGCGCTGGCGTGGGACCAGACGATGAGCACAGACAACAATTGCGTCGAGATGGTCGCTCCAGCCCTGGGTGCAATCGCGAAGAAGCTGTGCCTTGGCGCCGGGAGGCGGTGCCGATCCATGATACGGGACAGGTCTGACGGCGTCCGGCTCATCTATGGTTGCAAGACTTGTTAGACTCTGTGCCCTTGAACTCACTAAGCGAGGAGGGGACTGAGGAGGCGCTCCGTCGGGCGGCGGCGCGGGTCTTGGCCAGTTTGACGCGAGCTCCGCCACCGAGACGGGTCGGGTTTCCGAGGCGATGGTCCCCCGTACATCGGCTCGAAGGCGCCGGGGAAGTGTTCGACGTCCCACAGCGGCGAGACGGTGGGCGCTGTCGACTGCCCGGTGAGCGCTGGCTGCGTCATGGTCGACGAGTGCCTCACGGGTCTGGGGTCAAAGTGCGAGAGCGGCTCCGTCGCGGTGAACACGGCCGCGACCGGTAGCGGATTCGCGGGGAACATTAGCGGGGGCGGATTCGATGCGACGGGCGTGGATGCGACGGATCGGGGAGGGACCCTCCTCGTCCCCGTCGCTCAGGGCGGACGGCGCCACCGTCACGACGCCCACCGAGTCTTTGCTGGAGGTCGGGGACGAGGACCCGTCCTCCCCCGATTCGTGCACGGATCACCCGCCTAAATTTCATTGATGGAATGAAATCACCCTGCTCAACCGCTAAGATTCAAGACACTTCCTTACAAACAATGTGTCGTGTTCTGGAGGCCCACAAAAGTTATTGATGCGTATCCAATGTTGTCTTTGGGGATTGCATCTTTTACAGAATGTACCAGTCTATAATTCCAATCTATAATTTTATTACTGATTTCTCATCTCTACAGTTACATATAACACTATGTAATAATACTAAGCATAGAAGTCTACAAGAGTGCTGCACCAATTCCGAAGGCCAAAATGGCAAGGACATTGCCAGAGAGTACAGACGCCGAGTCAAAGTCGGACACTTCGTTGAGAGCGTGAAAATCTGAATCCAATTGAGCAGAATTGGGCACTTCAGGATCAGAATCTTTGAGATCAATGGATACCTCATATTCCAATCGAGCCGGATTCGCTCGAAGTGAACGCCCAAACAACTCGGAGCGCTTGCTGGCAAGCTTCATGTTGATCTGCCCAATGACAGAAACCGAGGCACCGGCCTGGAAGTCAAACAAGTTGATAGGAATTAGCGTGGTGATGGCAACACCCGTGTCATCAGACTTCTGGCGTCTGTCTGCGATGCCATTTGCGAGTCCTGGCCTGACTGCGCCTGACTTGATAATATCCATCTGAGTCTGACCTTGGATTATCGTCTTCAGGTTCAGAAAAGACAAGCGAAAAAGTAAGCAGTCGATCAAGCAGTGAAGTTTATTTGGCATCAAGACTCTACTCACCATACTCTCAAGATTCTCAATCTCAAAAGTCGGCTCGACAGTTGAGATGCAAACGTACAATGCCTCGTTAGGCGTCAGTTCGTCCGTGTTACAAGTATAGTTTTCCAATCCTCCGCATTTGCAAGCATATATGGCTCCGTCAACGCCTGCATACTCATCTACTGTGTCGATAGTTGCACCGGTCAACTCCGAAGTAATGTTGAATTCCGTAGTTAGGTCGAACTCAACCTCCACGATTCGAGTGTCTTCCTTTATGACTAGATCCCCGTAATCAGCGCCTCCATCCACCATGAGCTTAGCAGTCTGGCAGACCTCGATGGTACTCAACGTCTCGTTCCAAATCGAGCTCGAAGAGATCTCGTCCATCACGAAGTTGTAGTCGACTGTGAGAGTCTCATGAGTCTCGTTTACATCAGCACGAGTCTCGGTACGGGTGTAGAGGCTCTTCGAAACTTCTGTGGAGCAATCCTTCTGGAACAGAAACATGTGGACGTCGAGTCCCTTGCCGATGGTAAAGGTGGAGATCATATCGTCATAGCTCGGAATTGAGACCATATCGTCATCGCTCGAAACGACATCAATTTCCACGGTTTTGACCCCGAAGTTCGTGTTGACTTGGTCGAAGATCAGGTCCATTGGAATCGTTACACTAGGAGCTTTCGTGGGACTCCCAGTAGGATTGAGAGTCGAACTCGGCGTTGGCGAAGGCTTCGAACAGGTCAGGCCAGACGAAGACTTCCAAACCATCAAACTCCAAGAACTTACCGTCGGACTGCTCGTGACAGGGCCGCCAGTCGGGCGACCAGTGGGCGAATGCGTGATGGGTGATGAGGTTGGACTTGTCGTGGGTGTCTTTGTGCACAGTGAAATGAAAGCAGAGAGTGTGAGATCAAATGTCAGAATTGACATGAACATTTCAGATCATGTCATCACTATAATCTCACCAATGATGGAGACTTGGTGGGGGGAGATGGAGGCGGTGCATCATTGGGGCACTTCAGCAGTATGGTCCGCAGGTGTGAGCAGAAGAATCAATAATTTCTCTTCCTTCAGTTGACTTGTTGAACTCACATGAGCATTTCCAGACTGCCCATCCTGCAGACAAAAGTAACTTGTGTTTGTATTTTTTGCTTGAACACAAGGTCTTATGTCCATGAAACAACTCTTACTTACCATCAGCACCTCCACATAATAAAGGCCTGCACTGTAAATGCAATAAGTCACAGCTTGGAATTTGACGTATCTTCCACTTAGCCCAATAGCAATATCCTGGGTGAAGGCTTTTGAGTTGATGAGCGTTCCACTGATGGGAGCGCTATATCCACTGTCTTGGCTATCCGAGACTGAAACCTCATAGTCTTTGATGCAGTAATAATGGTCCCAATTTCTATTGCGGACTCTGAGTCTATCAATGTCAATTGATGAACCGAGATCAAGAACAAAGAAGAAGGCAGGTTCACCACCTCCCGCGTATTGGGAGCCCTGTCTGTCAGGACCAATCCAGCCCCAGCTGTCATCTGAGGGGCATGGAACTTGCATATTAGTTTCATAGTAGTTTCCATTATAGATGGGAGGAGAGTGGGCAAATGTGTATGGCACATTTTGAGCTGGGGCATTCGTTGGAGTGTTTGTGGGTGTAACCGTCGGCGTCATTGTCGGGCCGTGCTTTAATAGTAGGAGTTGAGAAAAAGTGTCACATTAGATTCATTGTGGCGCTTTTGCGACTTGAGCAACTAGTAAGTTTCTTACGCTCGGAGCTTTCGTGGGACTCCCAGTAGGATTTAAAGTCAAACTCGACGTCGGCGAAAGCTGCGAACAGATCAGGTCGGACGAAAACTTACAAACAAACAAACAACTCTAATAACTTACTGTCGGACTGCTTGTGACAGGGCCAAACTCTGGACTGTCGCAGTCAGTGACACACCAGTTGTCTTTGCCAGAAGTTGGGGCAAGCTTGCTGGGGCAGCCAGTGTTGAGAAACATATCGGTGTAGGTAACAGTGCCGTCATAGTGCTTGGTGCCGTCATAGTGCTGCCCCCATGAGCAAAGGTTTTGATTGAACGAAGTCGGGGCCGTTGCGCTTTGTCCCCATTCGAGTCCAAACATATTGAAGAAGGTTGTTCCACTGGATACGTCCCATTCATGTAACGGCTGGTTGAATTGTTGCGCCTTCATGAACATGGCTGAGAAGTCCTGCACCTTTGTCATGTAAAAAGACATTAGATCGATCTCGGCCGAGGGAATGACGATGATTGTGTGGAAGTGATTTGAACTTACTTTCGAGACGTCCCATTTGTCCAATGGTTGATTAAAAGCATTGGCCGCATAGAACATGCTTTGGAGGCTCGTGGCTGGGAAAGGAAGAAAACAACTTAACTTAGAAAATGCCTGGTCAAGTCGCTCATCTTACAAGCACACGAACCTTGCGATACGTCCCAATCGTTCAACGGCTGATTGAAGTGCGTGTTATGGAACATATTCTCAAAGCTGACACCAGACGAGACATTCCATGCTCCGATTGGCTGGTTGAAATGTGCTGCTTGGGAGAATGTCCCGTCAAAGTTCGTAACCTTAAGTCGAGACATTCAGTTTTGTCGGCACTTGGCATCTCACGCAGCAAAAACATACCGAGCTAACATCCCACGCCGAGATGTCTTCATTGAAGTTGCTCAATCCGCTGCCGCTGAACAATTGGCGGAAGTTCGTAATAGCCTGGACTTGCCAGCAGTTGATGGGATAGCCATACTCTAGAGCGCTGGCGCACGTCGTGCTCGAAGCCTCGACGCAGTTAGTTTGGTAGTCTTCGATATACATTCGCAGCATGTCGTCGTCACCCGCAGTAAAAGGGTAGTTGGCTCCATTGGAACAAGGGACCTTGCGATTGAAGAACGAAGTAAGTATGGTTCAGTCGAGGTCGTCGGTGCAAATGTTAATTACCGATGACGACAAAGCGACTGCGGTGCATGAGAGGAGTTCGAAGATCCTCAAGGCTTTAGTCGAGATGCGCATGATTGACGTGTTTAGAAGATGAATAACGTTGATTCGCCGAAGTATTATGGACACTCATCTCTCAAGTCTCCTGTCTACACTCGTGTTCATCAGCGGCACTCAGCGGCACGCACCAGTCTCGTCATCGATGCTCGTTTTGATCTTGAATACTGTCCCACTCTATTCCTGTCTCGTCTATTGTGAAAGATTGTACGTGGCATGGCCGTCCTTCGTCCCTTCAAGCAACGGAGCGGGAGACCGCCGCCCACATCATTTGAGCTCAGCCTCCTGCTGAGCCGACTGGCTCCTGCTGTCTCCTGTGCCGTCCGTCCGTCCGTCTTTCGTGTGTGTCCGGTAGTCCGGTGCCTCCGCTCCTGTGCCCCTCGCTCGCCTGCCATCCTCGCTTCACTCGCTTCTTTGTTTTGGTCTTGATCGTAGGTAAAACGGATCACACTGAAATCTGCCTCCCCAAAGAGCTATTTTACATTTATGGCCAGCTTGGATGACTGACCCCTTGTAAAGTGGCTGTGGAGCTCCCACTCTCACACCATGATATTATGTGATTGTGATCTGGCTGGCACAAACGACATATAAGGGCGACAGAAAGGTGACACTGACGACGAAGTGCTGCTGTCATCCTCCTAATTGTTAAAGCTGTCGTGGTCTGCTAAGGCTTGACCTTATGATATTTATGGTAGATCATTGGTATACCTGAGTTACGATGACACAAGCTGAATGAAACATCAAACAAACAATGGACTGGTGATGGATGAGCTCCCGATCCCCTGTAATTTGCATAGCATCTAATGTACATAAAATCTCAACACAGCCAGACAGATCAATCAAGAAAGACAACTCTTATCTTGGTACTTGGGACAATAGCAGCAGCAGCTAGCTAAAACTAATAAAAATTGATGCAGGGGGGTTGGTTGCTCTATTGCAAAGTTGCTGTTGATATTTCAAATATCCGCTAAGAAGAAACAAAGGTTCAGTCTGTGGTTGTCTACTATCTGTTAGCTGCTGCTTTTAGAAGTGTGTTCTCTCTCCTCTATATTGTAACATCGGCAGCATTGACTAGATGAAACCGTTTGCACCACTGAACCAATCAGACCTCTCCGCACCAATCAACCTCTCAGAATGAACTGTTGGGATCACAAAGCAACACACACGTTGGGTCACAGGCCAGAGATGACAGTGTACTTATGAACCTCTAACTTGAGAGATGCGTGGACTGCTGTGTAGAGATGACGGAGTACTTGTGACCTCAAGCCTTTTTCTTTGCTTAAAAATGGCGTGATAGAGATTGTCCGTCGCCACAGAGGACACGCTTGTGGCCAGCCCACACAAGGCAACGACCTCACTGGACTGGGTTGCCAAAATGATAGCTGCCAGCGCCTTGTGATGGTTGGGTAACTTGGAGGTTCTTCTACTGGTAATAGTTTTTCAATTGGCCCGTTGTCCTTGGCGTTGCTGCTGCTGGCGTTGCTGTGGCCACGTCCATTCACTGCCTCATAGACTTGATAGTCATGGCTATCTCGGAATGTCTAGTTAGTTTAATCAAGTGGGGCATCTGTGGATTCAACATTGACTGTTGCTTGAAGGTTGGCTTGGAGAACTGGCTGGACAACTTCCTCATTTTGCTTCCCGTCTTTTTCTTTGCTGCATTCCTCTTTTCACACTTCTTGTTGGTGCTCTTGTCGCTGGACTTGTCGTTGCTCTTGTCTGAATTTTAAAACCGAGCAGAAACAATCAAAGACCAGGACTCCCATGACGCTAGTATGGACAGTGTTGTCTAGATTAGAACACCTTCATGTTGGGCATGTTGGGTAGTAGTTAGTGCAATCAGGTTTGGAGTCCTCTCTCACCAAGACAAATCTGTATATGTCAGGGTGACAGGCTCGTCTTCAGGGCACCTCTATAGCAGAGATGTCCAAATCCAGGCTGATAAAACTTGGACTTGCCTACATACTGTGGTACAGAAGTACCTTGGAACCCGATTGTATATCGATGGTGAAATTAATTAATTGTAGGTCCTTGGCCTTTGGTCCTCTCTCACCACTCACCACCCCAACAGTAAGAAGTCTGTCATTGGTTTTGACCAGTCATTCATATATCATCCCCACATCAGAGGAAGGAATGCTCACCCATGCCCTGTGCTTTGTTCTAGGTTGGATCCGTACAAGAATGCTAGCAAAAAGCTGCCGCCTTCCCCTTGGAACTGATTTGAACACAAAAGGCTGTGATACTACCTAAAGGAGACTTTGAGAGCACTTGCGCAATGAGGGGCCGATGTTATATAAGAGGCCAAACAAGCAGACAAGAAGTAGACAAATAGGACTACTTTCTTAATTCAAGCACTACCAAACCACCAATCAGCATTGCACATTTTCTACTTGGGGTATTTACCCGTTTTTAGATCTTCACTGACGACCTTCAGACAGATTCACTTCAAGCCTTCCATCCAGAGGATCTCTATTGAAGGCCTAGCTAGAAACCTCACCAACATTTGTCAGTATGGCAACACAGTGTGTCATTTTGCCAGTGGAATCAAAGATCGGCCCCATTTTCATGAGGTTCTTGAACTCTATGTAATGTTGTGCAGAGTGAGACGGGGTGAGAGTAAGATAACATCTGGAGATCTCGCCACTCCACAAGAAACTTCAAGTCAAAGTGCCAACAACGAAACTCACTCGACCCGTCCTTCCGCTTGTTTGTCGACACAACCCTTTGAGGTGCCTCCTCTTCAAAGAGGCGCTGAACCGCCTCGCGCAGGCCAAGGTAGTTCGTGTCCTCCGTCTGGAGGATCGACGAGTCCTTTCCACGTATTTCGCACTCGGCGTAGCCGCAAAGGTTCTCCCAAGCCTTATTGCACCCAATCATGTTGAAAGAGCCGGTCATTTCTGTCACGACGATGGCGCGCTGATCGGTGTCCCTCAGCTTCTTATCAGACGGGAGCGCGTCCTCCAGCGACGTTGGCACCTCAACATCGGTGTCGATCGTGGCGTCCTCCTCAGCCGCCCTGAGAATCTTGGCATCCTCCTTCTTGATCATTCGGAGAGCGAGGATACGCTTTAGTCGGCGGCGGATTGAGAAGCGGGCGACCCTCTCGGGGAGCCTCAGTGACATGGTTGTGCGATGTCGTTGGCAGATTTATGAGGAGATCGTGTGTTGTCCGGCGCGGCGATGGCTGGACGAGTGAAGCCGGGCAGGGGAGGACGCCGAGGGGAAGAAGAGGAAGAAGACGGGCGACGACCGGCCCACCACCGGCTTGTCTTTCAACTCGCACTCGATCGACACGATCCCGAGCCCCCCTTCCTGCTTACCGACGCATGATTGATGATTCCTTACAGTGGACTGTTGATGTTGGACGGGAGTCTCTTTGTGTTCCAGCCGTCCGGAGTCTTGCAAGTCAACCGCACATGCCAGCAGAGTGTGGCACTCGCTAGCGCTGCCGCGCGACCGTAAAAGCGACACGCGTCGCTGACAAAAAGGTGATGGGGCCGGGCGGAGCCGCCCCGGGGCCGGGGCGCGGGGGGAGAACGTGAAACAACCTGGCTCTGCTGTCTGCTCGAGAGCTCGATGCCGGATGCGGTCGCCGCCTTGGATGCGGAAGGCACGATCGTCGGTCCTGACAAAAGCTGTGCCTCGGTGCTTGTGAGACCCGCATGGCGGTGTTCGTTGTTTCCACCTCCACACCACGTCAACATGAAAAGAGCTATGCCAAACACCAGGACCCGAGAGGGCCGAAACCGAGCAGCCCCCGCGGGATGGACGATTGGCGGGTGGTGGCATCCGAAGCGCTCCCATCTCAAACGTGTTGTTGTCATAATTCATCGATCTCACAAAACACATCTAAAGTCGCGCCGAACGAGCCCACAGTATGACCGCTTCCGTCCACGTCGAAACCTCCATTTCCCGGTGGGCTCTTCGCCGCAGATTGAGGAGAGCTCTCCACCTTCGGCGTATCAGGAAGGTTAGTCCGCGCCGGTTCGACTAGACCAAGAACGACTTGACACTTGTGACGTCGATGTATTCAACTTACTGGTTTGCCTTAACGCAGGAGAATGCTAAGCTTTTGAAGGAGGTTGAAGACGATGCCACTGTCGATACTGACGCCGCAACGCTCCCCCGCACTTTGGACGAGGCTATCCCGGCGGACCAAGCAGCTCGCGATTCTGACCAACGCGCCATCGTCGTCACTGAGATGAGCGGCGCCTTCAACATGGTGGGGTGCAACAAGGCGTGGTCGAATCTCTGCGGCTACGCCGAATCGGAGATAATCGGAAAGGACTCCTCGATCCTCCAGAACGATCAAACGAACCACCTTGGCCTTCGGGACGCAGTGCAGAGGCTGTTCGAGGAGGAGCGGGCCGTTAAGGTCGTGACAACCAACAAAAGGAAGGACGGCAGCCGGTTCAGGTGCCACCTGACTATGGCTCCGCTCTACAATGCGCAAGGAAAGATGACCCACTGCGTTGCTATCCTCAAGAACATTGGCAACGTGCAGATCAAGGGATTCGGGGGTACGGAATTCTGTGTCTAGAGATATCTGAGACCAATGCCTGTAGCAGTAGAAAAGTAAATTAGGATGTTTCGTAGTAGGTCAAGACCAGGCGTTTCAACCTGTGCATCAAGGCGGAGGTGAAATCATATAATCAATATTCATCCCCTACTACATCATCATGACTGATCAAATTTCGTCGCGCCCGCGCTTATTGGAAGCTGGCACTTCAACACTGCGCTTACTTCCTTTCCATTTCTCCTCGCCTGACACTCCGCCAACGACATCCATAGGCACGCTCGCACAAACTCGAAAAGCGACGACAGCTTGAACGCAAAGCGATCCAGCCACACGACCACGCAAGCAGCAGATGCAGCTCGATAGGTTCGAAGAGAGGTCTCATGTCCAGTTGGCATACACAGACCCAAAAATCGAGCCTGGAAGATGTGGCCCCGAGGCTGAAATGATGACTGAACTGTTACTATGAAATTATGGCGGATCTTCCTCATCTTGTTCCTTTACTCGTATCCTCTTCCTGAGATGTGATTTAGTAGTGCTGCCGCCGCTACCCTGCGACGGGTCGAACCGGATGGGCGTCGACTCCCAGTCGGGGTTGCCGTCGGCCGGGCCCGGTCCCCCGTCCGCGGGCGACACCGCGTACAGCACCAGGGTGTCGGCCGCGGGGTCGATCTGAATCTCGCCGGGCTCCCTCAGGTACTTCCCGAACGAGAGCGTCGTCCTCCACAGGCCCTCGCTCGTGACGATGCCGGTCGACGACATGTCCTGCACGTCGACCGCCGCGTTCTGCAGCGACTGCCTGTCGGCCGGGCTCATCGTAAAGAGGCTCGGGCCGCTGTAACCGTCGACCCCCCCGGCGGGCAGAACGTGCTTCCCGGGGTTGCGGAAGACAGGCTGTTTGTCGGGAGGCAGCGGGTCGTTCGTCTGGCCCAGGCCGGAGTGCAGCGTATCGTCGCCCGGCCGCGTCATGGCCGTCGACGTCTCCAGACCGGGTATGCCGATGACGGCCTCCTTCCTGCCGAACTGCGGATCGCGCTTGGCCTCGCTGAATGCCAGCCCGATCCAGCTAGCGATGCCTTCGTACTCGAGGGAGACGCAGAGGAGGCCACCCACGCCTCCGCCCATGTTGCCCTTGTACGTGACGACGGCGTATCTTAAGGTGACGAGTCCGTCGTCGTCGAGAATCCGGGACCCGGTGAGCTCGTCCGGGCAGCCAGGCAGGCCCGTGGGGCTGGCCGAGGGCATCCAAGACGGTACCGTCGACGGACGGCCCGTGGCGGTAGGGACGAGGCTGGGGCCGATCGATGGCGCGCCGGAGGGCTCGGACGACGAGGACGGCGCCTGGGTCCCGACGCCGGACGACTGCGTCGTGATCAGCCCGGTCGTCCCGTTCGCGCCCTCGAGGACGCCGGGCGGCGCGCTAGGCCTCGCCGACGGCACCGTCGCCACCAGCTGGTAGCCCGGCGGGATCGGCCGGAACTGCGGGTCGTCGCCGGGATTGCGAAAATCGGGCGCGCCGGACTCCCTCGCGCCGGCGCTGGCCTCGTAGGTCTCGATGAAGCGCATGTGCAGCCAGAACCCCAGCACGGCCACGGCCACGAGGCTTACGCAGTACCACACGCACATGGTGAGCATCATCCACGGGCTGAGAAGGACGCCGTTGCGGTAGTTTCTCCTCTTGTCTCCGTTCTCAGAGAGCGAGTCGCCGTCTGTGTTCGCCGCAGGGTCCTCGTCGCCCTCCGGGCCTCGCGGCGACCTGTCAGGCGAGCCTCTGTCCTTGCGCCTGCTCGCCCTCCCCGACAAGTCGCGCCGGGCCGATCGGGACCTCTTGCTGCTCTCTCTCTTGGAGGACTTGCCCACGAAGGAAAGCCGGCGCGATCGCCGTTCCCTCTTAGGCGGGTGCTCGCTGCTCGCCTCGGCCTTGCGCTTGGCGTCGAGCGAGTCGGGCGACAGCGCGGGCTTGCTCTCCGCCGCTGCGTCCTTCTTGGCCGACTCGGACTGAGCGTTGAAGCTCTCGAGCTTCCGCCTCATGTACTCCGCGTCGGACTCCTGCCGCGGCTTGCTGCCGCTTGGCATCTTGGCCGGCAACTTCCGGGCGGACATCGTGTGGCACTCGGGAAGCTCGCTCGTCCTAGTGAGGGGTTTAAATCGCCGAATAGGATATGAAAAAGTCAACACACTTCCTTCGATGGTACAGTAGGGAGGACCGGGTCGGGTCCAGATAGACGGACTCACCTCTCGCCGCTGCGGTCGTCGTCGTCCTTCGGAAGGCGCTTCTTCCCGATGAGCATCTGCATGTAGTAGTCCTTGACGGTGTTCTCAACGGACGCGTCGTCGTCCTCGTCCTCGTCGTCGCTCTCGTTCTTGTCCTTCACGGCGTAGTCGCTCTTGCCCTGTGCGAATCGATGTCCAAAACGCAGAGTTCCAACGTCGTCAGAGGTACGCGACCGAGACGGCGGTAAAACTCAACGGGGAGATCGAAATTCACTAAACTCACCAGCCCGCTGGCCCCGCTCCTCGACAGCTCGTCCTCGAACTCGGCCAAGATCCCCGAGCTCCTCGAGTGGTGCGTCGAGTCCCACGAGTTGGCCCTGTCCCTCCTCCTCGGCGCGTCCTTGAGGTCCATCGTCATGACCGCGACGAAGCCCTCCTCGCCCACGAGGCCCGAGACCGGGACGTCGGGGACGTCGGCGGTGTCGAGGCCGTGGAAGCTCCCGGACAGTCCCGAGATGCGCCGCATGTCGACGCGCCGGTCGGCGCCGTAGTAGTCGAG
>JAAMXK010008045.1:0-21059 GCA_019693575.1 Thalassiosira oceanica | reverse complement strand
TGCTTGACGAAGCTCCTCGCCCGCCTCGCGACGTCCTCGTCGTCGATGCCCGCGTACGGGCTGCTGCGCTGCGGCGGCTGGGTCGGCACAGACGAGTCGGATCGGCCCTCCTCTGGGTTGGCAGGACGGGCTTCGCGGCGGGCCGGCCTGGCATGACTGGCTTGTCCCCGGCGGAGGCGGAGGCCGACGTCGGGTGTGGTCCGGTCTGCCCCCCCGGGTCCCCGGGCACGGACGGACGGGGGCTCGGACGCCGCCGCCGGCTTAGCGGCGGTCGTGTTGGCCGCGGGCTCGGCCGACATCGATAGCATGTCGACAGCCGGGGGGACCTGGGCCGATGATGCCTGGGCGGTCATCTCACGTCGGGCTGCAGGCGGCTTCCGTCGGTGGAGGCGACGAGTCCGACATCTCGTCTTTGTCGCGTGACACCGCTGGGGCACTGGCCACCGACCCCAATTTTCTCGAAGAGAAATGCCTGCAACCCGAAACTGACACCAGACAACCCGGAAGAATTCGACAAAGTACACACGCAAGGAAGGGATCCACACCGTGAAAATAACAGGACCACCAACCACCAACGGATACCCCGCGACAACGGCGAGACCTCTCAACTATTCAAGCCAGGTTGCCGAGCGCATCAAGCACGTGCGTGGGTGGTGAATCAGGGAGACTATTATCAGAGAGCGGAGCTCGGACGTACCCCCGTGCCCTCTACATAAAACCCACAACAGATTGGTAACTGATGTGGAGGAGTACCTTGCCGGCGGAGAGTTCGAGGATGGAAGCCGCAGTCAAAGTTGCCGCGGACGTGCACGTGGGCACGCAGCGGGGTCCACTTTCGGACTGGGTGGCGAGGAAGGTTCACTTCCATGGATTCGCGGGACTGACGACTAGGCGCGGGGCTAAAGTCAAGTCGCCCGAGTTCAGCTGCTTCGGTCACCAGTGAACAGTGGCAATCTATCCAGGTGGGAGTAGGCTGTCCAAGGAGGGTTACGTGGCAGCCTATCTCACCAATGAATCACCGGAGAGCATCCAAGCATACTATAAGATCATATTGAAACACCCAACCGACCAAAATGAAAGGTCATTTGTATCTGAAATGAGTGGTGAAGAGATGGTGACATTTGAAGATGATGGGCACCAAAATTCGTCGGGGGAATATGATTTTGCCGAGAGGGAAACAATGCTGACATACCTCAACAACGGGACACTCACCCTTGAGATTTGTCTGAGGTCATACGAGCAGGCTGAGTCCACAAGCTTCGTGCCAACGAATCCATTCTGCGGCAACATGCTACAGGTCTTCAACAACGAAGAAAAGTCCGACGTCAGATTTGAAGTGGGCGGGGAAGTGGAAGCTTGGCAAACAGACGCAAGTGCGCCAAGACCACCTCAACTACGATCTATGCAAGTCATGTGATCCTCGATGTAAACGCACCGGCACTGGCTGACATGTGCAGACCAGGGGATGGGGCCGCGGTGCCAATATCAACGGCGTGGTGCCAGAGGTGTTCAAGAAGGTGCTGTACTTCTGCTACGGGGGGGGAATCAAGGAAGAAGAACTGGCAGCAAATGCCAAGGCGATCATCGAGGCAGCCGACCGTTTTGGGGTCGTCAACCTCAAACTCCAGGCCGAGGCCGTGCTGACTGGGCAGACCGAGATCACGGTCGACAATATGCTGGACAACCTTCTCTACGCCAACTCGAAGAACCTGGCGCTATTCCAGGAGAAGATTATGGACTTCGTCGCCGAGAATGGGAGCAAGATTGTTGGCAAAGTTTCCTTCGACGACGTTCCGAGCAGCTTGATTTCAGATATTTTGACAGCCTTCGCACAGGGAAAGAAGTCAAACGGTGAGGCAGCGCCAGAGGATGATTTGGCGTTCACACGAGTCAGTGAGCTTAGAAGGCGTCTGCACGAAAAGGGATTGTGCTTTGATGGCAGCATAGGGAGAACACTGAGCGTGTTGGAAATGAAAGTGTTTGAAGAAAGTATGGATGCGAGCGTGATGACAATAAAAGTAGCTGAAGAAAGGATCGAAAGTATGATAGAATCATTAGGAAAGTTTGGATGGTTGTCGCCATCACAAAACAGCTTGCGTGACATGTTCAATTTAGTACCCTCGATGCCGTGCAAAGGCATTAGCTAGCAAGGCGCGCCTTTTTGATTTCTACTTCGTCCTCATTTGACACAGTGGCATACCCAGCAGTACGGCCCAGATAGCCCATCCAGCATGCCTAGAAGGCAACGTTACCGTAGACGGTCAACATATCCTCATTAAAATTCAGCAGCATCCCAATCAATGGTTCCTGCGTTTCTGCAATTTGCCGTTTCTTCGAACACTACAATCTTTTTCATCATCCCAATTGGTCCAGCACATGCATCCAATAAATGGCCGGTATTCATACGCATGCACATTGACATCGCCCCAATCATCCGATCTGTGGGCAAGGAAATCAGAGTATAATCTATCCAATCGTTGGTGTGTAATTGAAAGTTCGTAGGAATCTGGATCATAAATAAACTGGAACTCATCTGGGATGTAAACCGTAGTTCTGACCCCATCTTGATATTCACTGTCACCACATCAACGGGAGCTCAAACCTGTAGAGGATTGATAAGATTGATAGCGAGGTCACGCCGCTGATGTGAGGAAGGGAGTCCATCTCGCCGCCCGTGGCCCTGGAGCATATTGCTAGGCATGTGACCTTCTCGGACCAGTTTAGATTCCTCGTGGTCTGGCGCCACCCGAAAGATTTGCACGTCAGGGCCAGGCTGAGAAGCTCGCGTGATGTGCCGAGGAACGAAGAGATATGTTTGACAAGGCTTGTGTTGACACGGGAGAGGTTGACGGCACCACCAGTAGGCATTTCAATCTGGAAGGGGTGAAGGGATTCTGAAATTTGCTGCTTTTGGGACTAATGCTTGTCCGCTGAAGGAAAGAAACTGAAATGGGGCACATAATTTTGTCAAAAGGGAACAATACTGGCATACCTCAACAATGGGACGCTCATCGTTGAGATTCATTTGAGGAATACAAGCAAGGCGATCCCACAGCTTCCCTCCATCAAATTCATTCTGCGACAACATGCTGAAGGGCTTTTCAACAGCGAGGAGATGTCTGACGTTGCTTTCGAGGTGGGCGGGGAAGTGCATAGCGCGTCAAACAGACGCTGCAGGCGGTTTCTGTCAGTGAGGGAGTTGAGGACGAGTTCGTCTCGTCTTTTCCCCGTGAACAAGAAGATGTAAGACGAAAGACCCGAGACCCGTCCCCGTGCAACCCAGAACTGACATGTGGGGGGCGCCCTCTGGGTAGAGGGGCTCTCCCCGCCGGCTAGATCTCAATGCACACTATGTGCGTGTTTTGGTCCTGACCCCGTTCAAGGCCAAAACCAAAACCCTGACAAGAAGCGAGGAGAGACTCTCGCTCTCGGACTGGAGCCCGGGCGGTGACGACCCCAACCACGAGGCGAGCAGAGCCGCGAGCGCATCGGAACAAGCAGAGGCCGGAAGAGCGGGCATCGAGCTTATTAATTAGCCGGAGTCAGAGGAGCTTGACAGCTTGACAGAGTCGGACGCGTAATCATGACATCGGAGAAAGCTAGCCCAGACGACTACGTGGACAGGGATGCTGCCTTACCACAGCGGCCTTCCCCGCCCAGTGATGTGTCAGCCGGGTCAGCCCAAGAGACAGGGGGCGGCACGGACGTCGACCATAGCACTGCCGCGCCGCTGCTGCAGAATACTACCCAACACGGCGTGACGGCATCAACAGTTCGCGTCGCCTTGAATGACGACGACACTCCGATCCCCTTATTGTATGTCGTCGACCACGAGAAAGCAACAGAGGGACCCCAACTACACGATGGACCGCCAGGCCCACCATGTAGTATTTCGCATGGGTTTGATGACAGTCGGAGGAAGAAGGTAGATAATGATGCCGAGCGACAGTTGCCAGACAGTGCCCAAGACAGCACACCCACAGTGGACTCAACTATGGGAGCATCTATGACGAAAGCTTCGGTGGCAGTAGGAGATGTGGAGGAGGGAAATGTTTCTTCTGGGGGAACAGCACCGCCGATGAGTTCTCGCACTGGAGAAGTAGCAGCAACCGCAGCAGTGGGACGCGATGCGCCACCGGCGTGGCGTTCTACCTCCGAGCCCCAAACAATCCTACCTTTTTATCAGCGACAGAGTTTTGTATCTAATATAACATGTACCTTCTTCGTTATTGGGCTCGCAGTTGCGATGGGGATGCTGCTGCTTTCAAATATACATGAGCACACAACAACAAACGTATCATCCAGCAATCAGATGAAAACCCCAACCTTGTCGCCGGCTGTAAGTCAAAAGACAAAAAAGTTCTACTCTACTATGAGTCGTCTGATAATATTTCTGATTCGTCCTTTGCTTCAGCCCTCAAACATCCCGACTAATCTGCCTACCAGACCTCTTGTGGGCACTAGCCAGAAGCTGCTTGCGCCAGGCGGAGCAGCAGAGGATTACTTTTTAAGGAGTGCTGCAATCTACGAGAATACCATTGTTGTTGGCGCTTACAATGGAGACGACAACACAGGATCGGCGCACGTCTTTGTTCGAAGTGGAGATGAGTGGGAACATCAAGCCAAGCTTCTGGCGCCAGACGGAGCAGCAATTGATTACTTTGGACGAAGTGTCTCAATCTATGAGGATACCATTGTTGTTGGCGCTCTTGGAACCGTTGTTGTTGGCGCTTGGAAAGACGATGACAACGGAGAACTTAGTGGATCAGCACACGTCTTTGTTCGGAGCGGAGAAAGATGGACCCATGAAGCCAAGCTTCTGGCGCCAGACGGAGCTGTAGGTGATTGGTTTGGAGACAGTGTTGCAATCCACGGGGATGTCATTGTTGCTGGCGCTTGGGGCGACAATGACATCGGGAGGAACAGTGGATCAGCAAATGTCTTTGCTCGAAGTGGAGAGGAGTGGAAGCATCAAGCCAAGCTGCTGGCGCCAAACGGAGCAGCATATGATTACTTTGGAAGGAGCGTTGCAATCTACGACGAGGTTATTGTTGTTGGCGCTTATGGAGATGACGACAACGGAGATCGCGGTGGATCAGCACACGTCTTCGTTCGAAGTGGAGAGGAGTGGAGGTATCAAGCCAAGCTGCTGGCGCCAGACGGAGCACTACGCGATAAATTTGGAGAGAGCGTTGCAATCTATGGGGATGAAATTGTTGTTGGCGCCAAAGGAGATGATTTGAATCATTTTCTGTTAGGTAGTAACATCGGATCGGCACACGTTTATGTTCAAAGTGGAGAGGAGTGGACTCACCAAGCCAAGCTGTTGGCGCCGGACGGGGCAGCAGGTGATTACTTTGGAGACAGTGTTGCAATCTACAAGGATACCATTGTTGTTAGTTCTCCTTTTGATGATGACAACAAAGAATCGGCGCATGTCTTTGTGCGAAGCGGAGACGAGTGGATACATCAAACCAAGCTGTTGGCACCAGACGGAGCATTTCATGATTTGCTTGGGGAAAGCGTTGCAATATACCAGGATACGATTGTTGTTGTTGCAACTGGAGGTGATGGCAACGGAAACATCAGTGGGTCGTCTCACGTCTTTGTTGTGTAAGGCTGTGGAATTCTTGGTTTCGCAGCGAATAGATAGGGGTCTTGATCTGTCTTCTGGAGTGAGCGCGATCTAAATTTTCTGTCCGTCGACACTATGTGAATCTTTGGAGCTTTCACCCCGACATAAAACCAAACTCATCATCTCCCGTTCGCCATCGCGTCATGGAGTAATCAATGTTGCAAGTCCGTTGGCTCGCCTCGAACCTGCACGTGTTGTCGAGTTAGATAAGTAGACCTTGAAGCGAGGAAAGCTTGGCTTTCCGACGGCCGCCGGAGACCGCCGGCGGCTCGACACTCTCCGCACTAAGGTCATGGCAATGCCGATACAATTCCATGGCGGCGGCTCTGATCCGGGCCCGTTATCATCGCCAAAGGGGCCAAAAGGTGCCTCGGCGAGGCGAGGCGTGTTTTGTTTGTGTGGTAGGAAGAGAGCGTGAGCCGCCCACTCAGGAAAAAAAGGCCCACTCACCACGACCATTCTCATCGTGTAAAGAGGCATCAAGAGACATAGAAGCACCCGTAGTGACATCACTCGCTTTGAAAAGCCAGCGGCGATGCTCAAACCCTAGTACCGCATTGGAGGGGAACTACAAATAAGTTCAAATGTATGTAGAAGCATTGAACCCCTGTATCTCCCAATATTCATCGATCTACCTACCTATGGCAATCCCTTCCCGTCGTCTGATTGCTTGCTTTGGTATTACTAGGGATGGGTTGCCACCGCGCGTCACGAGCGTACTGTAGGACCTCGCCCACGCCCTCAAAGTACGATATGGTAGTTAGCAAAAGCGCTAGATAGAGGCAGGAAAGGGCCAAAATTGGCTGAAGTCGCACTACAATTTCGGCATGAAGACGTCGCCCAAGGGGGAAGTGGAGGAAAGGTCCTAACAGTACGGCAGTTAAGAAGGTGCTTCAGATTTGTCCCTTCTTGCCATGTTTGTGTTTCCCTTTTGAGATTGTGCTCACTGAAACGCTGCTGCAAGGTGCTTTTGGAACAAGACATGGCTGGCCAGCAATGCATCTAGTTGACCAGCCCAGAAGTTCTCTGTGTTTCTTCACTCTTCCATCTTCCTGGATTCTGTGCAGGTTTGGACCAGGACTATATACATCTAAGGAGTCCCGTCACATTGTCTTCTGCTTGCTGCAAATCCTGGGTAACCACCCACAACTCAGTGGAGAGTGTGGTTGGAGGCTTCCGACCTTGTTTTCTTTTTCATTCTGGACAGTGCAGTGGTCCAGAACAACATCAAAGCTTAGGTAGAATCATACTATGCGTATCTATCACTGGTTTGTTAAGTAATTATTAAGACTATGTATCTAGTAAGTGCGTGTAGCAATGTGGATTGTAGATCACATCATGTATCAGTCAGTGGCAGGCGTTGTGTGCCCATCCGTCTACGCATTGTACCCAGACATGTTCCAACAAATTTGGAGTCTTCATATGCCACCAAAGGCATTGAGTCGGACAGCGTTGCAGTGCTCTTTAAGCTGGACTATAAGTGGAAGTTTCATCCAAGCACTGGCTGCTGAAGTCTGGCTGATGGAGTTGCCGATCTCCCGTCTCTCCCGGGACAGGCAGGGGTGCGGGGGTGCACAGAGACCAGTGTGGGTGGGACAGGCTGGCTGGGTGAGACTACTCGCAAGAGGGGAGATTTTCCAAGCTGAGCGACAGGTGGAGATTCTTCGCAAAAAGTGGCCTGCCTCTGCATGGTATCATTCCTACTCCCAAAAAAGAATGAGGCATGAAGGGAACCTAATGACAAGCATTCATCAAAATTGAAATCCATGAGTTGACCTCTATTGTAAAGGTATCATACTTACGTTAATAACGGTGGCGGACCTGGATGTCGCACCAAGGCCGTAGTTATTACTGTGTGATGAAACAAGAGTGGTTTAGAACTTTTTGAGGGGAAGAAACATATGGTTGAGCCCCAACAGTGGAGATCTGAGTGTGAGGATTGAGCTCGAGTGAACCATCATAGATGACTCGATTGCCGCCATGACCTCGTAGACCAGTCACATGCTCTATTGCTACATACAGAATGAACTCAGCTGCCGCCATTGTAAGCCACTTTGTGAGCCCCTTCTGTGTCTTATGGTAAAAGAATAAATTTCCTTGTTCGAGGTTTACACTATACTGTCTTAACTTAGCAGATATCCTGTCCAATGTTCGTGTAGCCTGCAAACTGATGCCTGCCACCTTGACTCCCTCTGCCAAACGCCATGAGCCAGCTGGATGTACCACTATACACTAAACGGGCCGACTGGGATTGCTGAAAGTCAGTCAATGCCAGCGGATCGGTCACGTCTGTAATGCCGCCAGCAGCTGGATCGGCTACAAACATATCTCCTGAGGTGAAGGTCTGTCCGTTGGCAGTTATATCTGTGCTACCAGACTGTTGTAAATAGGGCACTGTGCTACCCACTGGACAGCAGCTATTCTGACATCCACCGCATGCAAAAGTGTCGTAAGTGTCGTCGGCCCAAAAGAACTCTGGGAAAATCAAAAGGTTAGATAATTCGTAAGCATTTTCAAGTTCATAAAAAACAACCTTACCTGAAGTGCCAATGTCGAATAATGAGAAGGAGAAACGCGGAAGAGTCATCAGGGTATCATCTAAGGCGTTAATCAATGTGAACTGGATCGGGTATGTACTATTGGCTCTTGTATAGAATGTAACCGCGCCGTTCGAGCTCAATATGATACTGCACTTCGCCTTATTTTCTGGCGTGCCTGACCTGCAATCAGGGTCGTCACCGTTGGGCAGGGGTGACTCGAGTTTCAGGTGGAAGTCTTGGCCGTTGTAGGAGCCAATGTTTTCGATCATGGCGAACGGGTCAGTGTTGCTGTTACGAGCACCAAAGTTGTTATGGGTAATATTGGCTAACGCTCCATCAAAAGTAATTTCTATTCCGGTGCAAACCGGCTGAAGAATCGGCAAAAAGATGTGAGATCATTGAAAGAAGAGGCTCATTGTTCGAATCCGATAGGGACTTACGGATCCAGTCGGAGTAGAGGAAGGACTCTTCGACGGACTTGGAGTCGTGGGTGCATTGGAAGGACTCTGCGACGGACTTGTCGTGGGCGATTTGGAAGGACTCTGCGACCCGCTTGTCGTGGGCGATTTGGAAGGACTCTGCGACGGACTTGTCGAGGGAGCCTTGGAAGGATTCTGCGACGGACTTGTCGAGGGAGCCTTGGAAGGACTCTGCGACGGACTTGTCGAGGGAGCCTTGGAAGGACTCTTCGACGGACTTGTTGAGGGCGCCTTGGAAGGACTCTGCAACGGACTTGTCGAGGGAGCCTTGGAAGGACTCTGCGACGGACTTTTTGAGGGCGCCTTGGAAGGACTCTGCGACGGACTTGTCGAGGGAGCCTTGGAAGGACTCTGCGACGGACTTGTCGAGGGTGCCTTGGAAGGACTCTGCGACGGACTTGTCGAGGGAGCCTTGGAAGGACTATGCGACGGACTTGTTGAGGGCGCCTTGGAAGGACTCTGCGTCGGACTTGTCGAGGGCGCCTTGGAAGGACTCTGCGACGGACTTGTCGTCAAGATTGCCATGGAAGGACTCTGCGACGGACTTGTCGAGGGCGCCTTGGAAGGACTCTGAGTAACCACTGTTGGTGACCGACTGGGGCTCTTACTCGGACTGACCGAAGGCAATGCTGATGGACTCTGTGATGGACCTTGACTTGGACTGGGAGTTGAAGGTGCCAGTGGCTGCCACGAGGAAAGGCGTAAGCCAACAAAGGTAATTTCAAGTGGCCAAGTTTTGCGGAATAACCTACCGTTGGGCTTCGAGTTGGACCACTTGTTTGACACACGCCATCTCGGCGCCAGGCATCATTCCATATGCCGTCCACTAAACCCGGTTTGTACGAGGGATTGTTGCACCACAAACCAAAAGGGAATCCTAGGCAGACGAATCTGTCCATGCCGACTCGCTGTTCGTCAAGCAGTAAAAAGATGAGACTTGCAAAAAAATAACAGCGAAGAACATCTAGCCACAACTTAGCTTACCACGGCATCGCCGTAGTCATAGTTCCGAGTTGACGAATACGGTTCGGCACCGTCACAAAAAGCTCCACCACCGCCATATGCATTTGGTGCTTGAGTTGGTGCAATCGTTTTGTCTGAAGAGCATATTGTTAGGACTTAATTATATCGTTGAGTGGAAAGCTAGGCAATGAAATCTTACTACATGCGCCGATTGCTGTCCAGCTTAAAAAGCACAACAAAAATGAATTGTCCAAGTTAGATATTCTTCATGAAATTGTCTGACGTGTGCAAACGATGCTAAACTCACGCAAAATGCTCATAGGCTGTGCCAGGTTGTAACGCCTCCTGATTGCAGTATCCTTCGTACGGATATTGTCGACACTGATACACAATCCTCCTCATCGGGACGTCGCTCGTAACTAAAGAGACCAGGTCGCCACCGTAGTAGCTCGTCGATGACTGCCAAACTTCAGGACAGCCCTCTTCTTGGACGTCGAGTACATCGAATGATGGTGACGATGTTGGCGGCTCCGCATAATTGGGATCGCATATCCCCTGAGGCGTCCAGGCGTCCTTCCATGCACCTGGCGTGGCCGGGCTCTTCGGTGGCTGATAACCGGCTTGTCCACAGTGCCGATAATCTGGAAAGCGCCGGCATTGATAGACGACGTCTGATTGCAGACGTGTAAGACTCTCGTCAAGAATAACGACAAAGAAAAAAGGTTTGACTCACTGCCCTCGGATACCAAATCTCCTAAAACACGTCCGTAAATGAGTAAAGAAGGACTTACAAGAGCATTCGCCCTCCAAGCTTCTTACCAGGCTCGTAGTAACTCGCAACTGTTGCGTATTCGTAAGTATTATCGGGAAGATGCGCCGGCACCCAGTCCATCTCAATCCAAGGCTCCGGACATCGTCGCCCCCTTGAGTGAGCAAAATTATGTTGAGAGGATTGTGTTCAGCCAGGAATTCCTGTAAACGTTACGGCACATACCAGTATCCAAGAACAAGTTCAGGTGGGGGTAGTGTGCCCGTACTTTGAGCACAGAAGACAAAGCGAATAAGAATAAAGATGAGTCTCGAACTCTGGCAAATAGACTAGTCTGCTCGTCGAACTCACCAGTTGCCGAGGAACTCCCACACTAGTTCACCATAGGACCCATCTGGCTCAAACCCGACCTGACCGCACTGACTGATTTGAGCTCGGTGGTGATCTAACTCCTCAAACCCTTGATCTTTACAACGGTAGACCTTGTTCTCTCCGTACGCTCGTTCGGAAGCTGGAATGGATACGCTAACCAGGTCGCCGGGATCGTAGTGCGATGAATATGAGCCGATACCGTCGTTGTAGCTATCGTATTTCGCTGGACAGCCATCACCTACGCTCCAAGTATTGGGAAACAAGGCAGTCTCGCTCTGCGATCCAAGCATCCACACATGCCGAAACGAAAAATAAGCAGAAATAAGGGCCAAAATAAGTCATGAGTTGCCAATCTCTTTCGAGTTCGATGAGCGGGGGAATCTCCGACACTTACGGAGCACTCCTCTAATTTCTTCCATGCAACGTGACCATACACACTTGCAGGATCAAATGCCCAGCCCTGTTGACAGTACAAACTCTTCGGGCCGTCGACGCAACGGTAGTTGTACGTTCGCGTGATCGCCACGGGTCGAGTACCATCGGCATTGCATAGACTCGTCCTATTGTCCGCCTGGTGCGTTAGATCGGGCGCGCAGGGCTCGGTCGTGTGTTCGACGATCAATGCCGAGACATTCGATCCGACTTTGTAGGTCGTCTTGGCCTGGAACGTTGCATAGCAGGATGGTGTGGTTTGGACTTGCGCCGCGAAAAGACCCGACAGGACCAAGGCGCGGCCGAAGCACTTGCAGCAAGAGAATCGCCTCATCCTCGCGACATTGTATTGTGATTCCTTTCAAGTTGGACTTTGTGAGGACGGACTGTCGAACAGTACCTAGGCAATCATTTCTTTGTGTGGCCGCTCCATACCACAGTCATCAGTCCAGACTGTCCATCCAATGATATCGATGACGCCATCGCATCGCGTACTTCGTACGATACCTAGGTTACTATCTACGACTCGAGATGCGAATGCCGGCGATGCCAGCTTACGCTACCTATGACCCGATCTAATAAGATAAAAGGACAACTTTCCTTCCTTCCGGCGTATGTCGCTTTTTTTTGTACCTGAGTGGATCCCGGTTGAGTCCGTTCCAGGGATTTCCAAGGATTTCCAATCAACCCCGAAATTACCACTCCGATTTCCGTGCTTATGATCCGCGTAGCGCTAGCCGGAGCGAAGCGGAGGCTAGTATTTTTTATTACCCTTAAATAACTCGAGGGTGCGACCCCTACTAGGTAAAAAGATGCGAACACTAAGGCGGTAAGAGTTAATCTTATGTTAGGGGGTTCACCAATAGCAATCTATCGGCAGGTACAATATTGTACCTAGCTAGATACATACATACTTCTTTCGGGCACACAACAACTTCAGTGTTATACATGACCACATCGCGCTTGACGCAATACTAGCTATGTACATACTATACAAGACATTAATTGGTCTGTCCCCTTATTTCGCGAGGACGATTGGTCCAAATGCATGCCCCTATCTCGGGCCCTACACGGCCGTTTTCCTTCAAACTTGGACCGCGGTGGGCTGGGGGGACACCTTAGGTCACGTTTTGTGGTAGCACCAACACCCGGGGGGCGATATACAGGCGTTGGCAGAGAACGCCGCGGAGACGCTTTTTGCGACAAGGGGACAGACCGGCGACGCCTAGCTAGCTTCTACGATAGCTAAACGAGGCGAGGACGACCGGCACATGATAGTACCGTAGTAGACCTAGCTAGAAAAAAACTCAGGCAGTTGATTTTTCACTGCCCATCGACCTCGCGAGGACGATGGGCAGTAGATTTCGCTCTTTAGCTAGCAAATTAGCTAGCTAAGGTACGATAGGGGACAGACCGGCGCGAAGGGGACAGACCAATTAATGTCTTGTAGTCTTAATAATTACTTAACAAACCAGTGATACATACTTCTTTTGACTGACAGATAGGTGGAGAGAATTTCCAGGGCTCAATCGATTTGTTAGCGAAATTCTAGTAAATTTTGCCGGCCGAATCATCACCATAGTAGGGCACGGCCGTGACGAGCATGCATCGGAGATGCTATGCTGTATACTTCTCTGTGCGTCCAACTCCCCTGATATTCGCCGAGATAATCCTATCGCACCTTTGACGATTTTGGTGTGTTACTACGTAGTTGGATTCGGTTGCGCAAACAACTGTTGAGCCTCTCCCGCGCGCTAGCCCGCTAAAGAAAAAGGTCTATCGGTAGGCATAGCCTAAAGGGATGTAATGGCACAACCCCAGGCCGAGCTTCACAATGTTTTTCAGTCCCATCTGGCGTAATGAATGCAGAGAGCAGAGAACATACCATACCAGGAATGTTTACAATACCTGCAGATTAACAATTTGTCGTCATGTCCGCCCCCCTCTTTGGGAACAGACAGTGCGCAAAATAGTGGGGGCATTAACCGTTCCAAAGACGTTTTCTAAACACTAAATTTCGTTCAAAATAGCGCGTATTCACCCAAACCCAAGAACCCAACACCAGGGCAACAAAAAAAGCCGCTGCGTCCTAATTGGTAGAACATACATATTCAGTCCCAAGCGGGTCACCACAGTGACTTGTAATGTTGGGAGGCTTCTTGGTGCGCCAGCGTGGATTTAGCTTTACTTGCATGTGTGACTCTATCGCTATTTTATTAGTTACTTCAGACGGATCCGCGGTAACTGGTGCATGATAATGGGAATGTGAGTGTGGATGTGAAGTAGGTAGGTACTGTCTGGCTGGCTGAGATCAGGCTGAGAGAGATAATGCATGGTCACAGCAGTTCATAGCCATTCTCAGCTCACAGCTTTAGTCTTGTTGACGTGTGGATGATGATGAATATAGAAAACTGATCTCATCTCCAATTCCCCTCTTGCGTAGGTAAGAATGTAAAGACGTTTAATGTTAATTTAATGAGTCTCTGAGCTTGGTTTCATAAAACTCCATTCATTGTCGGACAAGAATGATTCCTTTTGCCTTTTGCAGAGGAGATCACCCCATCATTAGGCGGAGGTGCGTCCTCAGACTTGACCCCCGCAGCGGTGAATGAATGCTGCCATGAAACATTTTGTGAATATTCAGCGTTTTATTGCAAAGGGTGGAGCAAGGTCTCATGAACAGCACTGTGTGTGAGATCGTGGCTTTCTCGTTCAAGGCAATGTTGTGTGTGGCCTGGGGTGTTTGGAGATAGTAGGGTTTAGGGCTATTATTTATGTTTTTTTTGGTGTAATCTGTTAGGTCAGAGCACTAAGTTTTGTCCAAGTTTTGTCATTTGATTAGGGCTTCTCATCTGAATGTTGTGTTTACAAGGTCCTCTTGAGCCAAACGGGGGGAGGGGGACAGGACACCATGTGGGAGGTGCATATCACACTGTAGGCCTCGGTTGGGGAGAGCTAGCTGAAGTGTCAAAAGCAGATGAATCATCAGTCTTCAATGCAGACTGCCAATCAATTCCGTTGAAACGCAGTGGATTGGGCAGAGGCTACAGCCTTGACCTCCCCGTATCTTTACTTCTTCTAATGATGGCCTCCGTGGCAAAGAAAGAACTCAATGTGAAAATACTGGCCTAGGACGAGTCGGAGAAAAATGACAGGGAACCAGAGCCAATGACCTCATGCGCGAGTCTATAATCACGTCGTGGTATTTCAACCCACTTCTTGGGTGTCACTTGCTATTCCCTCACATGGACATATTTATTGATTCACTAAAGAAGTCTCATTGGCTATGTGTGATGAGCATAGTACCGACCACACCGACCACACCTGTCGATGCCGGCCACTTCTTTCCAATCTTCACTCATTCACTCCCTACTGTGACATAACGCCTGCTTTGGAAGACATTTCCTGTTCGGAGGTGTTTCTCACCCGACGCAGAAGATAGTTATGTAATAAGAAATTGGTAGGTAGCAAGCTGAATGGTAAAGCATAAGCCTAAACCCAAATGATGCTTTCGCGGGTTTTCTCATGCTTCGAGGCCACGAAAACCTGCCAAAACCCGCACATGAGTTTAATTTATTACTTGAGGTTCTATTACTTGAGGTTCAAACTCATTCACAACTTCTTGTGTTTTTGAGCTTTGTGGGTTTTCGCTGCCCCAAAAGCTGCTCGAGAAAATGCGAAGAGCGAAAGCGTTGAGCACCATTCGCGTTTCATCCTGCGTCACAATGCATTGAAGCACGGTAAAACTTGACCTTTGGACGATGGCCAATATTGGAATATTGGCCAGAGGTGCCCCTGGAAGTTATGTCTGATGTCTATTCTGAGGTAAATCGTCTGCCGATCATGATTCTTCTGGCATCCATCCGCTAAGGCCAAGTCGAAATTTCATGGCGAGAAAAGGACGCCTCCATTTGACACATTGTAGGTCTCTGGAACCCTGTTCAGTACATCTCTAGAGCAGTTTTACGCGAGAAAACCAAATATTATGCCGGCGCCCATCCGAGAAGGTAGAGAATAGATGGGTTGTCATAGCACGCCACGCGCGTGGCCTAGGAACTCGCCCACGCCCTCAAAGTACGATATCGTAGTTAGCAAAAGCGCTAGATAGAGGAAAGGGCCAAAATTGGCAGACTTTGCGCATGAAATTCGGCATGAAGACGTCGCCCAGGGGGGAAGGGCAATTTGGTCCTGAAAGAGGACAAGCAGCGCTTTCAGGATCCTACTTTCCCCCTTGGGCTCGTTCTCCCGGTGGTATTGAAGTGAGACTAAGCACCCCGTCGGCTCGACCGGCACAGCGGCGCAACAACTATGGTAGGGAGTGTCGATATCCTCCATGGCCTCCCCTGGTGCCCCGATGATGGCGGCCATGGCACCTATTCATCCCCAATGCATCCCCTATGAAGCGCCGCGGCCGTAGGGCTATTCCGATGGCTCTACAGCCGCCGTTATCTATCAAACGAGCCGGTGCAACGGCGAATTCGCTCATCATCAAACGAGCCCGGCCTGCCGAGGTCCCAGAGCCGTTGATAACGTCATTTCATAGAAGCCGGCGGCTACTGAAGTTAGATGTGGTATCGAACTAAGTCCCTGCAGCGCCGCGTGTCCATCGGGGACCATCTACACCTCCTTCTGGCCCGATATCTGTGCTGGGCTCCTCAGCGGCTCCTTGGCGGCATCTCTGTCGGTTGGCCTCCCGTCCGAGTCCGGATTTGCAGATCAGACGACGTCGCTGCCGGGATGACTTCGTCTATAAGTTTACTTTCGATGTTGCCAACCGCCGTTAGACGGAGGCTCGTGGTTGTGGAGCAATTCGCCTCGCCCTAGGGGCGCCATGGTTTTGTTCGTTTTTCTTGGTTTTCGTAGGTACTTTAGTTACAGTAGATCGTGGGCGGTTTTGCGTGACCTGGCGTGACAACCCATGAGTGCTTGAACTGATTTATGGGTTTGTATCTTGACTATCTTTGAAGTTACCTGAGAAAACGACTCGCTCGATCGCACTCCCCCACTCACTCGAACTTTCCCAAGTTGGAATTTGTCTCCGACCGACACAACACAGTAGATAGACGACAAATCATCCAAATCATCGGTGAACGAATGGGATTATCTCGGCAAATATTTGGACTTTGACATGATTTCATAGTTGGAACTGCATATCAAAACTATTTCTAGTTCAGCCGTGCCGTCCGTCACCGGAGAAATGTCCGCCGAAATTAGTTGTGCTACTGCGGACTTCACTGCGACGGCCGAAATCGACGACACTGCAACGTAGTTAGTGGTCGACGAAATTGCCCACAACTTTGTTGCCGTTTCGATTTCGCGCATCGGGAGTTGCACCATCGTGATCAGCGGGTCGATTTACATCTAATTCAATGGTCCGATGGTCTTCTACGCCGTCCCCCATCATTTCGGTTTCCTCCGCTCGGCCGATCTCCCGTGCTTTGCTCTCGTGCTTTGGCTTCGTATCGTAGTCCAACTTGGGAAAAGTTTGGCGGGCGGGGGGAGTTTTTTGGGCCTCCAGTTCAAGCACTCATCTAGTAGGATGCCCTCTCCTTCCACCAGAGTACTGCGAGTCAGAGTGGACCGTTGTTGGCGGGGAGGTTCTTTAACTCTTCGCATTTGAACTGAAAGCTCTGTGATAAGTGTCTTCCTTTACGAGGTGGTCCCGTTCAAGACCAAAACCGCGCAGCAAGCTACGATCTGTAGGTACAAGCACCAAGATGACCCTAACGGACGGGTCTACTCTAGTTTTAGCCTGTAGCTTAACTTATAGGACCCCTTACCAAGATGCAAACCTCGTCTCGAACCAGAACTATCCACGACGATACGGGCGTACAAGCGCGGCCTTCCCCGCCCAATAACCTACAGGAGGAACCTCGACCAACTGAACGAAGTCCTGATCGCCACGCAGAGTTCGTCCTACCCAGACGACTACTTCCATGGATGCTACGGGATTGCCGCCGCGACCTTCCCCGCCCAGCAACGTGGCGACCCAGGAGCCTGGGGGCAGCACGAACGTCGGCGACAACAGCCCTGCCGCGCCACTGGTACAGAAACCCCCGAAAGATGGCTCGCCAGCATTGACAGCACGACGCGCCGATGATGTTGTCGGCGACAGAACCCATGACGTTGTGGCGGCATCAACAATTCGCGCATTGCCTGACGACGACCCCCCAATCCCCGTGCGGCAGGTCCTCGATCACGAGAAAGAAACAGAGGGGAATGCTGCAGATGGACCCCAACTACACGATGGACCGACCGGCCCTCCCAGATTTCCACATGAGTTTGACGACAGTCTGACAAAGAGAGTAGAGAATGATTCAGAGGGTCTCCAGCTGCACGATGGCCCGGCTAGCCCTCCCTGTTTTCCTCATGAGTTTGACGACAGTCTGACAAAGAGAGTAGAAAATGATTCAGAGGGTCTCCAGCTGCACGATGGCCCGCCCGGCCCTCCCTGTTTTCCACATGAGTTTGATGACAGTTTGGCAAAGAGAGGGGGGAATGAATTGGGGCGGAATCTGTCGGGCCGCTCCGTCGTCAACGCACCCACAGTGAACTCAACCATGGAATCATCTGTGGCGAACGCAGCGGCGGCAGTGGGCGGCCAGTCCATGGTCGAGGATGTGGAGGAGGGGAATGTTTCTTCAAGAGGAACAGCACCACCGATAAATTCGCGCATGGAAGAAGGAGCAGCAACCGCAGCGGTGGGGCGCAATGCACCACCGGCGAGGCGTTCTACCTTCATTCGCATTGCTGGGGCATGGGTCCCGCCAGGGAGACGTACAATACTGGTACCGTATGACGCAGCAGAGTTAGCCGAGCCCGAAACAGTCCTACCGTTTTATCAGCGAAAGACTTTTGTATCTGATATGTCATGTGCCTTGATTGTCATCGGGATCGCAGTTGCGATGTGGCCGCTGCTTTCCAACATACTCAAGCCCACAAACATCCCAAATAATCTGCCTACTGGGCCTCTTGTGTTGACATTGGGCACTAGTCAGAAGCTGCTAGCGCCAGACGGAGCGGCAGCAGGTGATCGGTTTGGAGAAAGCATTGCATTCTTCGGTGATACCATTGTTGTTGGCGCTCCGGGAGATGATGATAACGGAGATCGCAGTGGATCAGCACACGTCTTTGTTCGAAGTGGAGAGGATTGGATGCATCAAGCCAAGCTGCTGGCGCCGGACGGAGCAGCAAATGATCGCTTTGGAGAAAGCGTTGCAATCAACGAGAATACCATTGTTGTTGGCGCTCCATGGGATGATGACAATGGAGAAGACAGTGGATCGGCACACGTCTTTGCTCGAAGTGGAGAATCGTGGGCTCATCAAGCCAAGCTGCTGGCGCCAGATGGAGCAAATAGGGATCAGTTTGGGGAGATTGTTGCACTCTCCGATGATACCATTGTTGGCGGCGCATGTGGATCGTACATCTTCTTTGTCCGAAGTGATGGGGAGTGGACTTATCAAGCCAAGCTTCTTGTGCCAGACGGAGCAGCACATAATCAATTTGACGCCACATCGGTTGCTTCCGACGAGCTGATCCTGACCGACTCAGGAGTTTTGGCGGGCACGGTTGATGGATACCAACTCAAGGTGGAACCCATGTCCGTTGACGAGACCATCCACTACAAAATCCCCGGGGGGGCGACGGCATCGGCACCCACTGGAGAATCTGACAACTTCTACGACTCCGCCGCGATGTGCCCCACGTCGTCCGAGCTCATCTCGTCGTACGCCGATGGGTCGGGGTCGTACGGTGCGCTCTTCGACGTCGTGGCCCTCGACGACGTCACGCTCAGGGGGATCGGCCTCAACGTCGACTGGCACACGGGCGAAGAGGCCGACGTGGTGGTGTACGCGAGGAGGGGGAGCTGGTTCGGAATGCAGAACAAGGAGAAGGAGTGGACGCACCTCCTGGCAAACACAACCCTGAGCAGGCCGGACGACTTCCAGGGCGGCCGGACGATGACGGACAAGCTCAGGAGCGCGATGGTCCCGAGGGAGGAGTTCTTGCCGCTCGCGATGGGGGCGGGGGAGACGTGGGGGCTGTACGTCTGCATGTCGGTGAGCTTTTCTTTTTGCCTGCGATTGGGTTTCGGAGATATTGCCTCCGTGGATGATGCTTGTCAACTAACTTTTACGAGCCGTTCGTCGAACTTTTGTGTGTGACAGAACGCGGACCTGCGGTACACCGTCGGGACGAACGTTGGGAGGTAAGTGCGCATTGCCCTCGCATGTTCATCAAAGTCATTCCGAAGTCTTACGAGAATTCTTGCATCCGACTCGCTTTTGTTGCCGTAGCACCGTATCGGCAAGTCCCCAACTACGCATCCTTGAGGGCGGTAAGTCACCGTGAACTAAACTCGAGTCACCGTTCGATTCCTGACACGTAATCCTTTCTTCTCGCGGCCGCGCAGCCGGGGCGGCAAACTACCCCCCCTTCAAGAGTGGCACGCCTGAGGGAGGTGACATTGACTATACCTTTTACGCCCCCCGCATCTTCAACGGGCGGCTCCACTACGATCACGTTCAGGAGTGTCCTTCGGAGGAGCCCAGCGCGGCCCCCTCCGCCGTGCCCACCGTGTCTCCATGGGTCACGACCAGGGTGAGCTACGCGTTCTACGTCGAGCACGACCCGGACCAGAGCGGGGAACTCGTCGTGTACGACATGACCGACGGGACGAGGAAGGTGCTGGCCAAGCTCGTCTCGGGGATGGATCCCGTTTTGACGGGCTACGCCGAGGACGACAATCTGAAAGTCAATTCGGTCGAGACGAGGGTCATCACCCCGAGGGAGATTGGATGTGAGTTCCGTTGGTCCATTTTTCGCCTTTGGTTTGTCGCGTTTCCTCAAACTCTTGATACCACACATCAGACATCTGCATTCCCACTCCGCCCCAAGAATGTCTGCCGGTATCCGTGGACGTCGAGGTCAGGCACGACAAGACGATTTCGACTAACGACGTCACGTTCGCGCTCCTCAAAACCCTGCCCCGCCTGATCAGCGAGGAGGTCACGGGCAGCAAGGATATCAAGGATATCGAGTACGTGGTTAATAGGGCCGACGAGGCGGTCACGACAAGAGTGAGTGGAGAAATTATCGCAATCTACCAGGATACAATTGTTGTCGGCGATTGTCATCCCAAGAACAGCATCAGCAGTGGATCGGCACACGTCTTTGTTCGAAGGGGGAGGGTCTGGACTCATCAAGCCAAGCTGCAGGCGCCAGACGGAACCACATTGGATATGTTCGGAAAGAGCGTTGCGATATACCAGGATACAATTGTTGTTGGTGCTGCTGGCGATCGTGGTGACAACAGAATTTTCAGTGGATCAGCACACGTCTTTGTTCGAAGTGGAGAGGAGTGGTCTCATCATGCAAAGCTGCTGGCGCCAGACGGAGCAGCACATGATAAATTTGGTAGTAGTGTTGCAATCTACGGAAATATGATTGTTGTTGGTTCTCCATGGGATGATGACAACGGATATAACAGCGGATTGGGGCATGTCTTTGTCCGAAATGGAGAGGAGTGGTCGCACAAAAACAAGCGACTGGCACCAGACGGAGCAGCAGCAGGTGATTGGTTTGGAAAGAGCATTGCAATATACCAGGATACCATCGTTGTTGGCGCTAACGGAGACGACGACAACGGAGATAGCGGATCAGCATACGTCTTCTTGGTGCGGTGAGGCTTACCAAATGGCGACTAACGAAATATAAAGCCTTTGCGTTGTAGTTTACTCTTGGCCTCTTTGATGGCAACCCCACTGAGATTGCGACTTAATCTGACGATGAGCTATTGTATGTCAAATCACCCACCGAACCTCCCGACCAGGCAGAGATTCCTCGTGCTCAGGCCGACGGGGAAC
>JAAMXK010008040.1:671-13395 GCA_019693575.1 Thalassiosira oceanica | reverse complement strand
GACGAACGGCTGAATCGGGGGTGGTCTGAAATCAATGTAAAAACTTTTCTGCACGCCCAACTCCTGATATTCGCCGAGAAATTCCAATCTCATTCGGCCGATCCTCCCTAGCTATTTCTAGCTAGGTACGATACCGATCGCGCGTTTTGAAACGGCACCAACACTCCGCAGACTCCGCAGTACTCCGTACAAAAAGGCCCGAACTCTACCCCCTCATATCATGCGCGGTAGGTACGACCTGAGTATGTACCTATCTACGGAGCACCGCCGGCCATCGCCAACGTACATGTAAGATTCGGTGGTGACTGAACTGGTCGTGGTGGATGTATCGCCGCTCTCGACGCGGTACAACACACCACCCGCTTCCTCGACGCGCTTACTGATTATGACTGGTTGACTTAGAGACAAGCGACACCTGTCACCACCCGCTTCCTCGACGCTCTCAGACAAAACATCGCAGATCGAGCATGATTCAACCGATGACTCGGCGTTTGCCGTGGGTTCGGCAGGCGATCTCGACCACCGTCGTGTTCCTCGCCCGCACTGCCCGCACTAGCACTGTCGCGACGGCGGCCGAGGAGTCAGGCCATCAGCTGCCGAGCCGTTTCAGAATCGTCCACGCATCTGTGGTCCATAGGCATGGGGACAGATCCCCGATCACCCCACTCAAGGATTCTGACTTTTGGAGAGGGCAGCTTCCGACGCAGGACGTTCTTCAGGGCGTGAGCAGAGGGACACGCGTTCTTCGCGACTCGGTCGAAGGACAGAGGGTACACCACGCTCAAGGTAGCGGGCCGTTTGGGCAGCTCACAACTCTCGGGCTCCTCCAGATGGTAGGCCTGGGCGAGAGGCTAAGAGAAGAGCTTGGTTCTGCCCTCTTCACTTCGTCGCGACCCCTCGAACCATCAAGGGTGCGCGTGATGTCGACGAATTTTCCTCGAACAATCCAATCAGTTCAGGCGTTGCTCACGGGAATGTTTCCAGAATGTGATGCTCAAATCGACATCGATGTAAGAGGAACAAATGATTTCTTCATACCTGATCCCCAGCCTAGGCAATCGAAGAACCAGCTCGTGTTGGAAAGTCACTTAGGACGACAACAGCACTTGCTGGAAAAGGAGGCCGAGATGGAGGACTTAGCGCGGCGTCTAACGAGATCATTGGACGGATACCTAGGAGATGGAGCGAATGCTGTGTCATTCGGAATTGGCGAAGAGAAGGGAGACGACGATAGATTACAAGCTCCTCTGAGCTGGGCTCAATTGTCTGAGATCCTTGTGTGCCTAAATTCGCGGAATCTTTTGCCGAAGACTGTTACTCGAGAGGACGTCGAGATAGTTTCCAAGCACGTCGCCTGGAAGTGGATGGAATCTCTAAAGCATCCAGTTCTATCCAAGGCAGCCATGTGGAAATTCGCGACTCAACTCGTAGACGATGCAAAGAGATGCCGAGAGTGCAACGAGGGACCGTATTTGTGCATTTACAGTGCGCATGATTCGACGCTAATTGGCCTCATTTCCATTCTGCAACTAGAGCAGCCAGCTCGATGGCCTGAGTACGCCTCATATCTCAAGATGGAACTGATACAAGAAGAGAAAGAAACAGAGGAGGTACTTTGGGTGAGATTTTCGTTGAATGGAGAGTTGCTACGAAGCAAGTGGCTGACAGGCTCGGAAGGGCAGCCACTTCGTATGGTTCCGCTTGGTTCTTTAGTTGAGATGATAGAAGAAGACCATCAGTTGATTGACGAGCACGAGAAAATGTTGTTTTGTTGGAAGGAAGGTGTGCTGAGTTCGCGGTCCCTCGAGTGTGCAGATTAAACACGAAAACGGGCTATCATATCCTACACTGCATAGGGTTACTTTCTTCACACTACCTAATAATCCTTAACATAAAGTGCACATACTAATCTAGAATCCTGTCAAGCTTCTCTAACATGACAAGGCACACCTCGTACCAAAATTAAGACATGGCTCCGCCCTGGTATGCGGTGTCCACGGGAGCAGAGGACTTCTTCTTGGTGGCGAGGAACATTGCGGCACCAACAACTGCGACCACCACGATGACAATCCCGGCGATTGCGCCACCAGACAGACCCGACTCGTCCTCATCTCCGTAGACAATGGCTCCCTTCTTGTTACGTGTGTACCATGAACCACTGGACTCCTCGTCATACACATGAGCGCCGTAGCTCTCAGAGTCCATGGCATTGAGTGCGACACAGACAGAGTTGATGTCATCAGCCTTCTGGGCAGAGATGGCAGAGCTGCTGTACCAGCTCCAGTCAAACTGGTCATCTTCTTCCTCCTCGGCCTCGTCCTCATCTGCTTGGCAATTGGAAAACGATACAGTGTCTTCCTGCATGACGGCTTGGCAGTACTCCGAGGCCTCATTATTATCCTCTTCCTCCTCCTCGTTGTTCTCGTCCTCATCTTCATTGTATTCGTCATACTCAACTGAAAGGAAGTGTTAGCTAAGTTAAAGGCACCAAACAAACCAAAGGTATTGATTACTGACCTTGCTTGCACGGTGTGACCTCCTTAAAAGCAGTCTTGATGTACTCCTCGGCGTAGGTGACGTAGTCAATATTTGCGTTGTTTCCGTCGTTGTTGGCGTAGGGGTTGTATACAGAGGCGAAGGTCTTCTGGTTGGTGTACATCGTGCATTCCTCGTTGACGAAAACAGCAAGTTCCACGCCATCTCCGTAAGGGCTGCACATGGCTCCCGTGTACAAGTCCATGCCATTCCACTGAACACCAGTCTCTTGGCACTCAGCGAGCTGTCCGATCCACTCGGAAATCTGGTTATCAATCTCGTTCTGGCTTTGGACACTATCATCGAGGTCTTCCTCGTCAACGAAGCACTCCTGAATCGTTTCGATTATGCGTGTCAGTGCAAAAGGAGAGTTCGAGCAGCAAACAAGAAAGAAGCGCATAATTGAGGACACTCACGTATGCCTGACATTTATCGCAGTCAATGTAGTTCTTGTTGGCAAGCTTACGCTCAATCTTCTTGGAGTACTTGCGCTTAGCCTTCTTCAGCATACGGCGGTCTTCCCCCTCGCCTTCGCCCTCTTCGCCCTCCTCGCCTTCGCCCTCCTCGCCTTCTTCCTCACCCTCGTCACCTTCTTCCTCGCCTTCTCCCTCTTCCTCGGCCTCGTCTTCTGAAGTCAGTTGAAAACGGTCGCAGGGGTTGGTTAGTTCGCTTCGGACCGACTCATCGATGATTACTAAATCATAGACTCACCATCCTCCTCCTCCTCGGGGTTGCAGTATTCGTCATTGCGCTCGCACTGCTCGCAGAAATCGGTACGCTTGTTGGCGTGGTAGGTGGCGATGTTGGCCAGGTAGGTTCCGAGGTCGACCATGTAAAGATCGTCCTCGGCGTCGAGGTAGCAGGTGTCGTCAGTACAGACGTGGAAGAGAACGTAGGACTTGGTGGACACGACCTGTCCAGCCTTGGCATAGCCAATGATGTCCTCATCAAAAAGATCCTCGTCAGTGGTCTAGGGTGGTCAGATGGAGACATGAGCGTTAGTGCAGACATGGAAGCTATCACATGGCGGCTATCCCCTCGTTGATCTTGTAGTCCTGGGATCGGTGGGACCGGGGTCGGGCTTCATAATACACCCAGGCTTCAAACAGCTCCCCAGGCAAGATCACCACCGTCGGGCCGTAGGGCCCGTAGCCGTCGGCAGCACAATAGGTCGCGCGGCCTCACTCTCACCTGAACATCGATACACTGCGAGAACTCAAGCGAATAGGAACCAGTAATCTCGAACTCGGCATCCTCGGCACGACGGTGGACCTTTTTGGCGCCTCCCTTCTTGTAGGGAGCGGCCTTCTTCAGCAGTGCCTTGGTGGCAGGGTCGCCCCTGCGGAGGTTGCGATGTCCGAGCTTGATCGTTTTGGTTGTCCCGGCCGAGGCCGACGGGGCCGCGAGGGCAGACGCAAGAGCAATGAACGAGAATTTCACCATGGCTTCGGTTATCAGGGCAGGCTATCCAAATATTCGTCACCGAAGAGACAAGAACTGAGAATGGTTTTGTGGTCGGCTCTCTCTAGCTACGTAGCGCTGCGTTGGGGCCGTCTTTGGCTTCTCTTGCTTTTTCATCGGCTCGTGGGGGTTTCGTTCGGCGGGGCCTTCGCCAAAACATCGGAAGTATTTTCGGAGCTTTCGCATTCGACCGTTGACAGTTGACGCCCAAAGCATGTTCCACGTGTAAGTATGGACGGAGATCACGCTGATTGATGGCGACCCTTTCTCGAAATTCAACCTCCCCTCAAACCCAAAGACGTGAATAGTGCAGACCGAACGCTGGTGACGTGTCTGTCAGTCTAGACAGCTTCTGGTCTGGACCGGGCTCAAGGTAGGTAGACTACCAAGTAAGTGTATCATTGACGTTCTCGTCACTGATCCCTCCACCAATCTCATTAGAAGAAAACCCTAGAAAGGTTCTTGAAAAACCCAGGAGGGAAGGAGAAGAAAGACAGATTTCTTAGGCTCCGCACCTCTCAACCCCTTGGTTTTCTCTGTCGTTGACGGCATGGCAGGCAGGAAGGGAAGCAAAGAAGGCAGTGAAGCGATTGGCATTGATGATGCTAGTAGCCCCGAAGAAAAAACAGCACCACAGTCAGTGCGGTCGGTTGGCACACTTTGTCAAGAAGACAAGTATGGAAATTTCGCTGTGCAGGACATGGAATCATTACACTATTGCTACGACAACAGGTGTGGTTGTCCTCCCTCTAACTTACTACTAACTTCAATTGCAGTACCCCATCATTGGCTTCATCTAAAATCTGAGTGATCTAGCAAATGGGTTGTCACTTGTCACGCCAGGTCACGCAAAACCGCCCACGCCTCTACTGTAACTAAAGTACCTACAAAAACCAAGAAAAAACGAACAAAACCATGGCGCCCCTAGGGCGAGGCGAATTGCTCCACAGCCACAAGCCTCCGTCATATGACGGTTGGCAACAATGAAAGTAGGTAGACTTATAGACGTGTTCACCCCGGCAGCGGCGTGGTCTGATCTGTAAATCCGAACTCGAACGGGAGGCCAACCGACAGAGGTGCCGCCGAGGTGCCGCCAAGGAGCCCAGCACAGATATCGGGCCAGAAGGAGGTGTAGATGGTCCTTGATGGACACACCGCATTGCAGAGACTTCGTTCGATACCACATCTAATTTCTGTAGCCGCCGGTTTCTATAGAAGTGACGTTATCAACGGCTCCGAGACCTCGGCAGGCCCGGCTCGTGCGATGATGCACAAATTTGCCGTTGCACCGGCTTGTTTGATAGATAACGGCAGCCGTAGAGCCATCGGTAGAGGGCTGTTCCGATGGCTCTACGGCCGACCTCCGACGTTATCTATGAAACTAGCCGCGTAAATTTGTGCATCGCACAAGCCTGGTCTGCGGAGGTCTCGTAGCCGTTGGTAACGTCGTTACTTCTATCGAAACTGGTGGCTACTGAATTTAGATTAGTAGTTAGATGTGGTATTGAACTAAGTCCCTGCAGCGCCGTGTGTCATCATCCATCGGGGACCCTCTACACCTCCTTCTGGCCCGATATCTGTGCTGGGCTCCACAGCGGCACAGCGGCGGCACCTCTGTTGGTTGGCCTCCTGTTTGAGTTCAGATTTGCAGATCAGACAACTCGCTGCCAGGATGGAGTCGTCCACACGTCTACTTTAGATGTTGCCTACCGCCGTTCGATTGAGGCTCGTGGTTGAGGAGCAATTCGCCTCGCCCTAGGGGCGCCATGGTTTTGTTCGTTTTTTCTTGGTTTTCGTAGAAGTCGCCTCAAGATCAGAGCCTCAGGATCAGACCATCTCTAATATGTGCACGCACGGTTGTATGACAACGCTAACGCCTTCGGCCGGCAGAGACAAGTTCTGAAACGGAGACGAGATTAATTTGATTTGTTTTGTTCTAGAGCCTACATACAATTCCCTTTGTGGATAGTAATGATAACATAACATAACATAACAGTAGGCGTGATCGAAACTGTGTGACCTCGCGTGAAAACCCAGCGGTGGCCATCCGTCTTCATGGTGTTTTTCCACTGCCTTGGGTATGGGAAGGCTGAACAGACATGAGTGATCACATTTGAATATGACGTGTTCCACGTGAAAAGGGATATGGTAGCATAGATGAGCTGGTGGAACCCTCGATGAGGAGCGCCGAATCGAAACATAGCTAGGCGTATAATATCTTTAACACTACAACATGACTGCAACACAATGGAACTTCTCTCCTGCCTACTGCTGCCTCGCTCTTTTGTCACTGACATACGACCACGTTGACTTGATGTCATTCACGCTAGATTCACATGGTTTATTCACACCCAAAGGCCTCTGCTAGTGCAGAAAACGAAGCAACAAAATGAGTAACGATTCACGGCGCAACAGCGCTGCGACGATGCTCGTGCGTCTGGACCATACTTGATTGAAGGGGTTGAGGTCGACGGCCCCAAGCGAGACGACAGATCGACTCTCTAAGGATCGACTCATCGATGGGAGATTACCGGATGTGACAAGTGGCAGCAAACACCAGCATCGAGAGATGCAGCGATTGACGCAACATACTCCGACTTGATAGAGAAGAAACTTTGACATCTCATTCAACTAACACTCGCCTGCGTCTCCGAAACTCGCCTGCGTCTCCGAAACGTTCAGGTCGAACCAAAAGAGAGTAACGAATGAATCGTCGAGTCCTTACAAGCAACCAGACGACTGTGAGATTTATGAGCTGCCGCCCCAAAGGTGACACCTCACGGGGACTATCATAGAGACCGGGGACCGCCGTGCCCTGGGCCATGCCCTGGCTGGCCCTAACGGGGAACGGGGACGATCTCTGGCCCTAACAGGGACGAGCTACACATATCACAGGGCCCGGGGACCGCCGTGCCCTGGGCCGTGCCCTGGCCCTACTAACGGGGACGATCTACACAGAGTCCGGGGACCGCCGTGCCCTGGCCCTAACGGGGAGGAACTGAATGCGGGGACCGCCGTGCCCTGGCCATCACGAGGCGGTTGGAGATAGGGGCTCCAGTCAGGCAGGACCGAGAATTGCTACTACCATCGCAGTACCCCAATATTCACCTGAGATTTTGCCGTTCAAGTGGCCTGGCTGACCCCAAATCCAACGCCTTTATGCTGCCTTGGACCCCTTTCAGGTCTGTAGACCCGCTCCCTTATGTTTGTCCACCCTTTTTATACCCATAGGCAGGGGAGGAACACCACAAACACATGTGGACACCTCAACTGCCATCGCAGTACCCCTCTATTCAGCTGAAATCTGATCATTCTAGGCGTAAGCACCGTTACCACTCGCGAAACCTGTGTTTGAGACCATTATATTGACATTTATGGTGAAAAATGGAAGTATGATGCTTATATTGACCACCTTTGACCTTATACATCATAATACTATCTCATAATGGGCGTCAATGACCCAAAAGGTGCCAAAAAAGGTCAGTCACTAGTTGATTCACTACTAGTCAAATCGGGTGTTTGGTTGCATTCGGGACCTAAAGGTGTGGTTTTGGGGCCTTTATGGCCATGAAATTTTGTTGACAAGTCACTACTCGTACTCGACAGTTAAGGTGGCACCAGCATGAGAAGGAGCGAAGGTACGGGCTTCACCAAGCGCGGCTTCCTGGACGAGAGCAAAAGAGGCCAGAACTGTGGTTTTTAGCGGGGAAGCGGCCTGCCGCGCGTTTACAGCTGTCAGCTGGTGGCGGGACGGAAGACCGTAAGGCTCTGCAAGGAACATGGATGTCAATCTCAAAGTGAAGCTTCCTCGGCAAAGACATGGCAGAGATGTCTAGAGCGCCGGGGAATTTATTGAGACACTGAGACTCTAAACTCCCCGGGCAGGGCCGTGAAGTCCACGATGATGATGCGACGGGCCGTCCAAGTTCTCCCCGAGATACATGCGATGGGAAAAACAGGCTCACCAAGGGAACCGACCCGCTGGCTCAGAGCATGACGGCTGGCCGAGTACAACCGCTGGCCGAGACTATTGAGAAGGTCGTGCTGCTCAGCATATTTGTGTGATCTAGCGCATGGAGCAGGAGCTCTCAACAAATCGTTCGGCTCACAAATCCTGAATTTTGAGCTTCGAACATTCAATCTACTTTGGCTTGTGGGATTTCGGGCGTTGCCAAGTGCCTTCTACGTTAGGCCGACGTATATAGGATCTTCGGGGCAACCTTCCTGTATCTACCCACTCATTTGAGTTTCCACCGCTGTTTACCACAAGTGCCCATTGCCATCGAAGCGCTCATTCGGGATTGTCTCCTGAGCATTCTACCATCTACATTGTCTACACCATCCATCATTCCATCTACGTGTTTCTACACCATCCATCATGTCACAAACCACCTCTCGCGTCAACCGGCGATCGGGTCGGCTGTCATCCGCCAACGATCCTGCGTCACTGTTGGGGTTGGTCGACGCTGCGGTGCCGCTCGGGGATGGTGCGGGCCCTTCCGGGCAGCCAGCCTCGGGGACATCCGGTGAGTCCACCTCTCGGTTTACCAGTCGGCTGGGATCAAAGGGGGGGGCCGGAGGTCGGAAACCAAGTATCGCGTATCGCGACCAACGATCGTGGACGTCTCGTCAACGAAGACTTCCTGCAGGAAACGTGCTTAGCCAAGGTGGGGTTGAACGGCGCGGTGTGCGGAACTCCCCAGCACCAATGTTCGGTCCTCTCCCACAGACGCAAGCCCAAGGAGCCACTACCTAAGGGCGCCATCCTTTCGGTCTCGGGCAAAGCCAATGGAGAGCAAGTCTCGCTCTCGACAGCCAAGTTCATCCTGCCCGCGACGACGGCTAGGCTCTCGCCACGCGAGCTGAGTCAAGTCCTTCCTTCAACAAGGAGACCGTCATCGCAAGTGGAACATCATCGCCAGAGGGGGTTACACCGACATACAGCCGCTTCGCAAGGAAGCGATGACGACGACTGAATCGGGCCGAGCCGCCGTGGAGGCCCTCCTCAAGGAACGTCCCGCCAAGCAGGCGGCCTACGAGGACGAAAGCGACGAGGACTCGTCTTCCTCGGAGTCAGACAATGAATATGACTCCGCCGGGAACTGGCGAGGTCAGTACCAAAACCGTGGGGAAGAACATAGGTCCTTCGGGCTCGGTGACGACCTCGAAGACGTCAACGCCGGAGACGACGGTGCCGACGAAGGCGACGACGACGACGAAGGCGCCGACGGCGGCGACTACGGCGAAGACGACGGCGACGACGACGACGACGACGGCGGCAACGGCGGCGGCGACGGCGGCAACGACGATGATGTCGAGGCGGACCGTTTGAGGCTAATCGAGGCTCGTCTCGACGATCTGGAGAGTGCTGTGGGTCCGCCGGAACTTATGGCTGGACCCTCAATTGCCGAGACGGTGTTCGAGTTGGACGACGCGGGCGCGGAAGCCCAGAGGAGGCTTGCACGCCTTGAGGAACAGATCGAGCTGTTGAAGGGGCAGTTGCGGGAGGCCAAGAACGAGTTCGAACTCGAGCGACAGATCTCAGCGCAGGACAGTTCTACCTTCACTATGGTGGCTAAGAGATTGCTTAATCGAGTCAAAGCGGTGGAGGCCAAAATCCGAAATACGGCCACAACCTCGCGCACAGCAGCAGTAAGGGGAGTGTCTAACGCAGTCACTTTAGCAACCGAATTCGGTCATGCCCGCATTGGCGGAAAGCGCGTTCAAGTTACCATCGGACGCTTGGTGCAATATTTGGAGGAAGCCAATGCGAAGATTGCTGCAAATTCGCTATCGGACCCTAAGTCAATCGTGTCATTCGGGGGCTTCACTTGGCCAAGTGTCGAGCAGGCAGTCCAGGGTGTGTATGCGATGAACCCGCAGGGGAAGGGGCTGGCGTCGTGGTGCGGGATTACCCGCTATGAGTCATTTCGCTTGGAAAATGACAACAACACTGCAATACTGCAACCGCACTCACCAGCATGGCCAAGGCCCACGCCGTGGATCTCACTGGTCAGACGGAAGCTAACTTTCTCGGGAGTTGCGGACGGGTGTTACCCAGGATGCTTGGAGGAGCTAAGTTCACCCATCTAGGAATGAACGCGACTCTTCCTTTGTTCGAATCGAAGAACGCCTACTTCGGAAGTGGTCTCGGAGACGGTACTAGGGACCGTTGCTTGACCAGTATGAGGGAGTGCTTGTCGGATGAGCGCTGTTATGCGAGGGACAACCTTGCCCCAGGTCCCCTCCTGGAGGCCGCATTGGGGAGCATGCAGGTGGTGGAGACTTTCATCACCATGTTCTTGGGTCACATCGACAATATGATCCACCAGTTGACGGAGGCGCAGATGGCGGAGAAGCAGATCATGATTCTATGCTCGCGAATCATGTTCATGCTATGGGAGTCGTCGGTACTGCCTTATCACCGGGCCATAGCCCATGTGGACACTTCGAACAAGGGTCTTCTGGCAGCATCAGCGGCTGTCGCCACCTTTCAGGAGGTAGCAGTGTTGAGGGAATACATCGAGGCGAAGTTCGTGGATCACCCCAAGATCAACAACTGTTTCATTCGCTTCCTGACGGTCCACTCGGTGAAGGCTAATACGAACCAGCATTTATCGAAGGCTGAGATCAAAGCGCTGGTGACGAAGGAGGCCGAGAAGTTGGTCAGCCAAATCAAGGCAGCTTCGGAGGCGGCGGGCGCTGCCAAGGCCTCTGTCGAGAAGGTGACGAACAAGCTCAATTCAGTCATCACGCGCAATGACCTCAAGACGGGAGGCAAGTGAGGGGCGCCGGCCCCCTCTTCCAGGGACTTAGGCGAGCAGCCAGGGGGAGAGGATGTTGTTGTCTCAAGTGCTCGAATATCTATGGTTAAATCAAATTTATGTATGAAGGTGTCGCAACGAATCACGCGGGTGACTCCAACGAAGAAGTTATGGATTCTGGCGGACCAGTATTCGGTGTGGTTGGTCGCGGCGGTCGCCCTGAGGCTGCCAATTGAGCGAGTTCAGGCGCCGGAGGACTTTAAGCAGGAATTTCCGGAGGTGTCCGCGGTGTGGCACGGGCTGGGCGGGGGACTCACGGCTTCTCCCTCGGCTGACACGCTTGTTTTAGGGTCAGGGAGCCAGAGTTTTCTCCAATCAGTTTGTGCTAAACTAAGACACCATAAAGGCGGCAAGATTCTCAGTCTATTCTCTTTGACTGCTCGAGACGAAACCACTCGGAGTGCCCGCCCATTCGCTGCTAGTTCGCGGGGGGCGCGGAGGGCTGCGATATCGGCCACTACTTGCTGGGGAAACAGCGCCGACCTGCGGACGAGGGTAGTGTGTCACGCCGACTTTGGTGGAGCCACTGACCACTGACGGGCATCATCTCATTCTCTTCGACCGTGAGTCGGGATGTAACGACGGGACGCTAACGCCCACCCGTGCGACGCCGAAGACATTGCGGCATCTCGTGGGAAGCGCAGTTCAGGGGCATTTCAACCCGAGTCCGGCTCCGCCGGCCGACCTCGACCCCGGGAGGCGAGCAGTGCGGTGGAGCGGCAAGCTCTTGGGTCGAGGTTTGATGGACATGTCGGACCCCAGCGCTCGCTATATCTGTCCGTCGGTGTTCAGCAAGACAGGTTTTGTCCAGCGAAAATTGACCACCGCGGAAATTATGACCGCGTTGGACCTCCCCTTGCGACACCAAAAGGGGCGACTCGATTTGCCGCCGGATATAATATGGGGACTTCCGTCTGCAATCGTCACGTCGATTTTTATGAGCCTTTGGGGGAACAATGGTGGGGGGTCGGGCAAGCCCGAGAAGTGGTTGGCAGACTCAACCGTCCACCCAAGAGGGGGCACGGCCCCAAAGTCTCCGTCTAGCTGGTGTGATGGGCCAGCTAGAGGGGGTTCGCAGAAGAGTGAAGCAAAGCTCTCTGGGAATGTAGAGACTAGTACGTCAGACTGGTGTGATGGACCAGCTGGCGGAGGGTCTCGGAAGAGTGAAGCAAAACTCTCCGAGAGTGTAGAGAAATCTCTATCAAGTTTTTGTTTAGACTCAGCTGAGCGCACCTCAGAATGCTCAGGAGGCGAGAGGGGTGATGGAGAGGAGGCCTTGGCAGACGGGAGATTCTATGCTGCGGTCGAGCCCGCGGCACTAATGGCCTGTCGTGGTCCTCGCTCTTCCTCTCATCCTCTCGTTTGTCCATCTGAGAAGTCGTCGGCTCACACGGCTGTCTCAGTAGCGCCAGCAAGTCAAGACACGGTCGCAGGAGGGATCGGAGCCCGTGTTAAGGCGCGGGCTGAGTCGGAAGACACCCTTTTGGATACGGCCACGGGGGGGGTCGGAGTCGGGGATCACTCTCCGACCGAGTCAGAGGACACCCCCTCGGACCCTTCGATGGAGGAGACCAGCATCGGTGATCTGGCGGGAACCAGTAGCGATGATCAGCGGATGGACGATGAGGCGGCGCATGGTGAGTATACGAATGACTTCGATATGTCTAACACGCCTTCGGGCGATGTTTTGCGTGGCATAGCGGATGAGAGGAATAACCTACGCGCAGTCAAGTCGGACAAGGCTGAGGTAAAGAAGGAGTGGTGGGACGAACAGGTATTCGGGAGATCCCCTTCCGAGGAAGAGGCAAGCGCAGCAGACAACGTGCGTCAGAGGCTCTTGCACCGGTGGTCCCGCAACGTGATGGAGGATTGTGGCGAATACATGCGCGAGAAGCATGGTGACA
>JAAMXK010007934.1:0-34502 GCA_019693575.1 Thalassiosira oceanica | reverse complement strand
GCGGTGTTCTCCGAGGCACCGCCACTGGGGAGCTCTATTTGCGACGCCATTCTTACAAAGTTGATGTTTTGTTCCGGTAATCGTCGCCAAACAAAGACGTACTGGGCTGAAGATAGATCTTCAGATGGACTTGCGCCGACTTGCCATCGGCCATCGACATGAGCCCGCTTCGGCATTCAAATATGAGGATTGTAATACTCTGGGGCTAAAGTTAGGCTTCATATGTTTCCAATTAATGTCCCTTAGAAATTAATCCGGTCAGTATGATGTGTTACAGAACCCCGCAAAGTTAATACCGACACGAAACAGTCTATCTTGATGGGTTTAAGACCCAAGGGGGATAATGAAAAAGTTGACTGACATCAGTATCTTTTCGTCGTGTCAAGTCTCCGTCGCCCTTCAGCAACACTTCAACAACGTTCATCATAATCCCAAGTTGACCATCAACTTCTCCTCTCCTCCTCGACAATGAAGTTTGTTCTTGCCGCCTGCCTGGCCGCCGCCGTCTCTGCTGAGGGCCTTCGTAAGGCCGAGCCCGAGATCGAGTCTAACCACCTCGACCTTGAGCTCGAGATCAATGGAGAGCGTAAGTGGATGAATGTCCTTGGAGCAAAGATCTGACGCATCCAACAACGAGAGGTCTCTTCCGCCATGACCTTGCGCTGACTTAAAACCCGTTCTCTCCGTCCACAGGTCAACTTTTCCCTCTCCTCCCTGGCACCAAGTGCCCCACCGGACACACGTGCCGCACCCGCGCCGTCGAGGGAGGTGTCTCCCCCATGATCAACTCGCTCAAGCGAAACATCAAGACGCCGCTTGCCATGAGCATGGACTGGATCGACATGAACGGCGAGCTCGAGACTGTTGTCATGTCCGACAACTTCTGCACGCGCCGTAACGCCATGGCCAAGGCCGCCGGCCTTGCCGCCGGTTTGAGCATGGCTGCTGTCTCCGCCCCTGCTTACGCCGCCCAGACTGTTGAGGTTAAGATGGGAGCCGACTCCGGACTTCTTGTCTTCGAGCCTGCCAAGGTCACTGTCTGCAAGGGAGACACTGTCAAGTGGTAAGTTTTGATTCTCCTGATTTATTCTGCACATGGACCACGAATGCACGAGCTGACTAACTCACAAAACCGGATGACGAATCGATTCGTCTCAGGATCAACAACAAGGCTGGACCCCACAACGTTGTCTTCGATGAGGACAACATCCCTGATGGCGTCGATCAGGAGAAGATTTCCATGGACGACCAGCTCGGCGAGCCGGGAGACACCTTCGAAATGAAATTCGATACCGCCGGAACCTATGGTTACTACTGCGAACCTCACCGCGGTGCCGGCATGCAGGCCACCCTTGTTGTTCAGTAAATTGGACAGCGTTGTTTCTTTTTTCATTAGATATCAAGGAGCGTTGAGCGATCCCCTCCATGATTCAAACTGATTGTCGCAGTCTCCTAGTAAAATATTATTAATAAGACGGTTACCAAAATCAAGAGAGCACGTCTTGCTGCTGTCATCGCCTCACAAGTCCGCCGTAAGTGGGAGCCTTTGCTGTTCTTCTCGAGCGCTGCGTCAGTGTGTTGAACTTGTGGGGACTGATACCTACGAGGTTTCGAGACTGCATACATAATATATTGTTATCGAGTTGAGCAAGTTGTTCTTGAAGACCTGTGAAGCGTTATTCCTTTACGGGTCTTTATGCTCATTACTTCTCCCAATCACATACATCCTGGCCTCCCTAAGAGCCAAGCACCCATCTTCATAGTCCCTTGAACATCATTTCCATCCATTCTCGGACGTTTGGATCACATAAGATGCCACATCACTAATTTCCGAGTCGGTCAGACGCCCACCAAACGCCGGCATAGCAGCCTTTCCGTAGGTCACCTGTGTAACAACACTTGCTTCACTTCGGCCTCCAGATAGGTATTTTTCCAGCGCGTCCTTTTCGAGAGTCTTCTCTGGCATTATAACGTTCTGTCCGCCGGCATGGCAGGCTGCGCAGTTCATATTGAAGATTTGCTGACCCCGCGCCACATCACCTGCCGACGCGGGAGAAACAACGACACCAGCGGACACGGCAGCGCCGACGGCGCCGACAACCGCGGACTTGACACTCTGGTTGAAGGCGCGAATGAGAGAGAATGAGTGATTCGTCTGGTCTGATGTGCTCGTGGCCTTGGCCTTTGAGTCTCACCGCTTGAAAAGTACCAAACTTTGGCTCCCCACTCCAGGCTGAAACGGTGGAAACAATCAGAGCTGAACCTAATGTGGACGTCCTCATCGTCCGCCTTAGACCACTGCTGTTGCGCCCTCGCCGGTGGCGGTGGCCTATCGTATCGACTATCGACACGAGACTCTCTTTCCCTCTCTCTATCAAACAGCGGAGGACAACCATAGTAGACACAGAAACCGACCGAGAGCCAGCATGTCTGGCTAGCTCGGTGGTGGCAGAACTTCATACCCGAGGGATATGGTCTGTACCAGCAGTGGAGGAATGGTAAAAACTTTGGCTCTCTCTAGGAGACAAAGTCCCTTGGTAGTCAGATCTGTACAGTAGTACCTTAACATATTGTAAAAAGACATACACATACGATACATACACTTCGCCGCAGGGTGTTTTTCCGCCACGCGTCCTTCCTCCTGGCAAAGATCCAAGTGCAAACGCACGACAAAACATCCCCCACGCCCCCGCCGCGCCGGCGCCGCGCCCCCCCCGCCGCCGCGGCCTTGCGGGTCTGATGGGGAGTGCATCGGTACAATAGATGCAACGACAGAAGGACGTGTTGTGCCTGTAGGTATCGCCTCCACCATCGCACCTCGCCTCCAGGAGTCTGGCAACACACATCTATCAGAGAGAAACGCCCGTCCGGGATGGTCCTCCGCAATGCCCTGCGTTCAGGCGCCTTCCTGGTGCTCTCCACTTCACATGAAGTTGCTGCGTTTGGGATCGGTCCGAAGCGGATTGCGAATCCACGCGTAGCGGCAGTCGACCGCAGCAGCGATGACGGCGCGAGCAGTGACAGCGCTACAAGACCCTTCCTATCTGCCCTCGCAACTGCGGCAGTTACCGCGGGCCTTGTCTTCGGGTCGGTGCCTGCCCTCGCTGACACTCCCGCGAGCGCGACGCAGAAATACGACGGCTTCGCCGACTATGCCAAGGAGAATAAGATGGAACAGTCCGACGTGGGCTGCTTCATCAATAAGTGCGGCGATCAGACGAAGAATCTGTTCTCCAATCCTAGGGGTATCAAGGGAGTGTCGTGTTTGGGACGGTGCAAAGGCGAGCAGGCGTGCGCTACGAGATGCTTCGCGGAGTTTGGGAGCGAGGACCTAAATAACTGGCTATCCTGCACTATCGAAGAGAATGAATGCGTCAAGGTTCCCAAGAATGTCGACAACTCTGCGGAAGAAGTGGGATATGGCAGTGCTCTTAAGAAGTTTGACCCTTCCACCCTTGTTGGCAAGTGGTACAAGACGGATGGGTTGAATCCTAACTACGACCTGTTTCCGTGTCAGACGAACACGTTTGATTTCTCGGACGACTCGAAGAAGGAACTTGATATGGGCATCTTCCTGCGAGTCTCGCGGCCCGAGGAGTATGGCGGGGGCTTCTGGGACAATAACCTAAAGGAGCACATGATCGTGGACGCCTCGATGCCAGAGATGCCGAATCCGACTGGCAGAACAATGCACACAGAGGGCAAAATGTACGGCTTGAAGTTCGAGGAGAATTGGTTTATACTTGGAGAGTCAAACGGAGAAAAGGACGTGCCACCATTCAAGCTCGTCGCTTACAAGGGGCATACGTTGCAGGGGAATTACGAAGGTGCCTTTGTGTACGCCAAGGAACCTATAATCCCAAGCGCGGCGATCCCAGCTGTGAAAGAGGCGGCGGCGAAGGCTGGTCTTGACTTCGACAAGTTCACAAGAATTGATAACGCCTGCCCGATTGGCGACTCGTTGAACGATGCGTCGGCTGACACGGGGACATCAACAAAAGACTGGATAAACCTCGTTGTTGGCGAGGGCGGCGTCATAGATTGGATCAGTCCTGGCTGGAGGGGCGAGTATAAGTAAACAAGTCATAAAAGCAAGCAGTGCGATTACTCGTTATCTTTTTTTTTTACGACAATTACCTCCTTAATCTCCTTACAAGGAACGCTCCACCACTTCTAGCTCCGCCCGCCGGATACCTGCCAACTCGGAACTCGATCGAGTCATCGCGTTCTTGTTGCGCTAGGTAACGCTGGACTGCGTTGTAGAGGACGCCCCCGCTCTCTCTTTTCTGATGTCCTACACCAACGTGGCTTCCGGACCCTGTAATAATCCAGACTTCGTCGAATTTGTGAAGTGCAGGGTGTAAAAACTTATCAAGCACAAAATTGATTGCATTTGCGGACTGGAAATGAACGTCCAAAAGGGTGACTCTGCCCCCTTTGCGTCGCCGAGTTGAGGCATCTGTATGATTATTAAATGATAGAGGAATTGTTACACCTTCTAGGTATGTCTTGTGATGTGCATTGACTGCAACAAAGCGCTCGATGGGGTCCGGGTAGGAGTGAAAGAAGTCGGAGTTGGCTGTGCTCGGCAACCAGCACTCTTTTGGAATGACCACAGCCTTCTTACGTTTCTCTTTTCCAGAAGAGGACATCTTCATTGATCCGGTGCTCGAGAAGCTGTCTGATCGCACTTTTCCCGGCTTGGCCGCGATACTGGCCCAGCCCGTAGAGCTCGCGGCCTGAGAATGCGGGACAGCGGGCTGGTCTTTCGCCGTTGTGTGATTTTCTGACGCCAATAGCTCGGCAGGAGTTGGGTCGTTCGCCTCGAGATGTGCCTGGTGCAGCATTGAGAATTTCGTCTGAGCATCGGGCCCGTATAGTAATTCGTAAACTTCTTCGAGACCTCTTCTCCTGCCGTCATCGGTGTACCATGGATCAATGTGTAAGTAAAGCTCATTGTACCAGATCGGATTCGGCTGTCCATGGTTCTTCCATTCCTGAAAAGACTGCGGCTCTTGGCTCGGCGGCTCGGAGGATTGCGGGGCCGACAACAACGATGGCTGCCACATTTGCGAGTTCGCATTTAGTCCAGACGCCTCCTGCTGAGCATTGTTGGGATACATAAGACAGTAAACTTCCCATGGGTCTCGCTGCAGGCCACTCGCGGCGTAGTGCCAAACGTTGTACAGTTCATAGTCGTCCATTGTGGGCGGGTGTGGACAGTTCATCGATAGCCACTCGTCGAATGTTGGTGTTTCGACTTCACGATTGCCGATGATAGTACAGGTGTTTCCGTAATCGTCGCCCAGCATCGTCTCCTCGGCCTCATAAGGGTGCCAGAATAGACAACCCTCTGTCTCGCAGGCGTCGCCGTGGGAGCATGTCTTTTTCTTGTAGGAGGCCCGAATAGAGTCTGCCTCTTCTTTTCCAGGGTGACGATTCATACACTTATTGCCGTAGCTGCATAATCCTGCCAAGAACGGCTTGCAAATCTTGTAACTCGAGGACGCGGCCCCCGCAGATTCGTCGTGCCGATAGGCACAGTTTGGGCGGTTGCAGGCCCGCCCGTACGCACACAGGGGCACATATTGGTTCCTTTTCGTCTTCGTCGCGATCGTCAGAGGGTTTCGCCCTCCACCGCGGATGGTGTTCGTGTACGCTTTCTTCATCTGCACTGCTGATTCATGTTGTTAATCTGATAATTCGCGTGCCGGCGGGAGATTGTTAGTTCTGAGAGAATGAAGAACTTGCCCGTCCGTCTTGTCGTCCGTGCGTCAACTTGAGCTTGAGGCGGCTTGGAGTCCACAAGATGAAGACTCTTCACTGCAGAGCGTTGGAGGGGGCAGTCCAACCTCTCTCTACTCTAGAAGACACTCCTGGCGATACGATCACGTCTGCAATCGCCGGGGCCAAACTCTTCGGAACACTGCTTGAACCTTGCTTGAACGAACAATGTCTCGCCTTCTTGAACCGACGCCCCAGTCACCGGCGCGCGCGGCGAGGCGGCGAGGCGGCGCCGGCGGGCTACATACCCTTTTGAACTGGGGTCTGGGGGCCCTACCTACCTATGTAGGTACAAGCAGGCGAAGGGTCTCTACCGTTCGCTTGTTGCGAGTAGGGAGGGCCCCCGGTTCAAAAGGGGTGGTGCGGCGCCGCCGCGGAGTGAGTCGAAGAGTCGAAGAGTGATGGTAGGTCACTGTTCACTGTACTGTACTAGTACTAGTGGTTTGTGGTCCTTTGAGCAAAATGATAAGGACTGCCACTCGGCGGATACTGTTGCCAACTCATAGGAGGTGGTCCCGGCATACGCCCACAATCCAGGAATGTCTGTCAAATAGACAAATGAGCACGAGCTCATCGGCTGGCGGCAATGACACGCTGCCCGCCGACGAGTCGTTTCCCACGACGCTGCCGGGCATAAGCTCGAGCCCGATCGACCAGCAGTCTGGCTTGGATGCAACAGCGGATACGGCCCTTAAAATAGCCGAGGAAGTCGCCGCATTCGACCCCACGTGGTGGCCGTCGGACCAGGCGCTCCTGCTCCTCAACTACATCAATGGACTTGACGTCTTCCCTTGCTACGCGTATGCCATCGGCGCAACAACCATTGCATTCAGAACCCTGCTCTTCCCGCTCTTCGTGAAGGCTCAGAGGAACTCGTCAGTAAGTGTCTTCAATTTGTGCATATGTGCAAGCTCTTCTGCACTGACATGCATAATCGAAAACATAAAGAGGATGGCTCATATGCAACCCGAGCTGACAGCGCTGAAGGATCAGCTCGACAGGCTCGGGGACAAGGTGGACCAGGCTCAGCAGCAAAAGTACATGATGCAAACTAGGGCGTTGTTCAAGAAGTACGACTGCAACCCACTTTCGAGTCTTATCGCGCCGCTTGCATCCGCACCGATCTTCATGAGCATGTTCTTCGGACTGAAAAACGGGGTGGACATATTTCCCGCGCTCTTCGAGACCGGCGGCATATACTGGTTCACGGACTTGTCAGCGCCGGACCCGTATGGCATCATGCCTGTCCTCTCAGCATGCACGTTCCTGGCAATGACCGAGACTGGTAAGGAGCAAATGATGGCATCCGATCCCAATCGCGGGAAGATGATGCTCAATCTATTCCGCGGCTTGGCGGTGATCATGGTGCCCATCACCTGGAACTTCAACTCCGCCGTGTTCGTTTATTGGGTCACGAACAACACGTGGTCCCTGGGGCAAACCGTGCTGCTGAAGCAGCCCTCGGTGAAGAAAGCGCTGGGCATTTGGGACCCGCCGAAACCTGTACCTGGCAAGGAGTCCAAGGGCCTGTTCAATGATATTGCAAACGCTTTCAAATCCAAGGAACAGGAAACCAATGCCCTCGCAGCGGAAAAGGTTAAGGCTCACAACCAAATAATAGAACAGCAGAAGAGGGTACACAAGGAGATTTTGGATCGCGAGGGCATCAGGAAAGGCAAGGGGAGGCGTAAGAAGTAAAGTAAAATTTACCCCCTTCTAATTTACTCTATCTATCACCTTCTATTTTTCTCTATACTCTACTCTATCTATGTTGTGCGGGAGATCAAGGAGCCTAGGATGAACTTATATCATGGCACGATGACTGTTATGACCAGGAGTTGTCCTGTGAATCCTCCGAAACGGGCCTGAAGAAGTGCCGATCTGACAGATTCTTGCGCCTTTGCTCGATGTTTCGAGGAGATGCGATCCGACCAGGACCCGAGACAGGTGGTGCCTCGTGGGGGTTCGCTGGGAACTTGGGAATTGATACTGACATTCCCGCCCGCTTTCTATTTCTAATTGATGATCTGTTGCTGGGATGTCCCGGAGCTCTCGGTGGTTTGCTCGATGGCGCAGCAGCTCTAGCAGGCCTTGCGTTGTCTGCGTTGCTGCTGCGGTTGCCAGGCACTCTTGTGGAAGCCGGATGCTCATCCTGCTCTGTGCCTGTGCCCTTTGGACTATGTGGCTGCATGTCACTCGAGTAGTCTGCGCTGTCGTTGCAAAGGGGCGATAGCGTGTTGATCGAGCGGGATACCAGAGAGCTGAAGAGGCTAACCGTGGAGACGCAGTCGCCGGTCCAGTCGCCTTCCTCCAGGTGGGGGGGCATCGTTCAATCGTTCAGCCGACTTGTCTAGTGTTGCCGTAGGTAGTCGAACTGGGGCAGCCAACGCCAGCCCAACCTCTCAGACAAGCCGAACCAGAGAGCGCCAAGCGTTGGAGTAACCTCAACAAACGAGTTGTGAAGAGACCCGTGTCGAGAGGTGTTGCCGTGAGCCCAACGCCAGCCCGTCCTCTCCGTCAAACCAGAAGCAGCGCCACGCGTGGTAGTGACCTCAAAAAGTTGTGGAGGCCCGGGAGATGACCTTCTGCGGCCACTTCCAACGAGTGTGCCGAGAGGCTGCTGTCGCCTCCTCTGCCGCTGGGCGAGGATCGAGAGAGTAGGGCAGCAGGTGAAGGGAGCTTCGGAGCGGGCTGGGGACTAGGGGGGGACATGGGTTCTCATATGGGCGAAGTTGCGGAGGGGCGCCGAAGTCCTACTCGCGATGGTCAAGCGCCTTGGCGACAAATTTGGCTGACTAGCGAACTGCATTGGCGAATTCTCGGCGTTGGATTGCGATTACATATGGGAGGCCGAGGCCGAGGCCGGCGAGAGGTGGAAGTACATAGATCGTGACTTATGGAAGACCCCGTGAGAGTTGATCTCAGAACGCTTTAAAGTTATCTGAGATTAAACTCACTTCAGTCTTCTTTTGAGAGGGGGTGAATCGGTGTGGAGACGAGGGAGACGAAAGCTCTCTTTTGATGGCATTGATGGCCGGGCTTCGACGAGTCCTCTGGATGATGTGACGCCATTAGGGTCCATGGTGACGGACGTATTTTAGTTGTTGGAGGGTTGAGTCGCGAGCTCTAGAATCGCGGATGAAGCCCTTCGCCTTGGCAATTCTTTTTTCTCCGACTGCTCATTATGGACGTTGTCGTCGCCGGTCGACGGCTATCTCGTTGCTGCCGCGGTTGCTGAGTGGACCAATGATCAAGAAGGAAGAGCTCACGATTCGGTCGACAAGTTCGTTCTGCCATACGAGGTTTGAGGTATCGGCAAGAGATACTGGAGCAAAATGGGTCAACATACGCCTCCCACCTGCATCTCATGTCACTGACGATGTCCTTGCTGCATCGGGCACGTCAAAAAGTCTACAACACCACGGCGACGGCACGAATTCGATCCCAAGCGAGACGGGGGAATCTCAGAGTGTACCAGAGTCAGTGTTGCAATATCAGCGGCAGTTAAGGAAAGTCAAGGCCGCGGACCGTGCATGCAACACGGACGTAAACGCCAAGGATCACCTTTCTGTCGTCTACCAGGATGACCACATTTTGGTTGTGGACAAGCCCTCGGGCATCTTGTGCGTTCCCGGGATCAACAAAAATCGAAGCTTGCTGGACTTGGCGTTCGAAGAATTTGGAAAAACTGATGACAACTTCTCCCGCGAGAACATGGTCGTCCATAGACTTGACATGGATACCTCCGGTCTGGTCATCTTCGCGCGATCGCGAGCCGCCATGACCAGGCTGCACGAGTCGTTTCGTGGCAGAACCGAGACGAAGAAGTCCTACGAGGCTTTGGTCTTGGGAAAACTAGACATTGACGCCTGGCTAGATTCGGCTTGCGTGGCAGTAGGAGGCGAAGAATGTGGTAGCCAATTGCCCTTAACGAGCGAGAATATCGGAGGAGGTCAGATTGATCTTCCATTGCAGAGGGATCATCGCCACCCGCCTTTCATGAGAGTGGCCACCCCCGAGAGTTCACTCGAAGCTAAGAAAGCCGTGAAAGATCTGAACACTGCCGGCTTTCGAAAACTTGTCGCAAAGAAGCCTAAATCAAGCACGACACAGTTTATCATTCTCTCGCATGAACTTTGGAAAGATCATCCCGTAACACGAGTGGAATTGATTCCCATCACCGGACGGACTCACCAGCTCCGGGTGCACCTAGCCGCCCTCGGCCATCCCATTCTAGGCGATCCCTGCTACGGCTGGTGCGGCGAGGCGCACCGTGAGTGTCCTCGATTTTGAGTGTCTTTCTTGTACACTGTTTTAACCCCACCTTGGTCAGCTAACGGAGGGTTCACGGACCAGGTCATCCTTGAAGCATCGCCCACTTGCGCCAGTTTCGATTTGAGAAAGATGGCCGAGGAGAGCGTTGGACGGGAGTGTAGAACCTTGTGTCTACACGCAAAGAAAATCTCAATCAGACACCCAATATCGGGCCAAGAAATGACGTTTGAAGCGCCGCCTTCGTTTTGACCTCGATGCAATGTCGAGCGCGCGGATGTACGCACAGATTCATTCTCGGACTTTTGCAACATTCATCGGCTCCAATTTGGGGGAGAAATGTCGTGAGGAAATGCTACAGAGTCCCTGTATCTATTGACCCAGCACACTGGGCAGTGAGCTGGGTCCAATTGAGTTAATGTATGAGACCCAATCTGTTTTTAGAGTATGTATGCATTTATCATGAATCATGAACGAGATGACGACAACTTCAACATCTTCTTCGCAACTTTTACCAACGGAGCGAATTCACTGGCTGGCACGAGGTAGCATCTTTGCCTATCCGCGGGATCTGCCCTGGACAAGATCCCGATGACCTCTCCCTGCTGATTGACACAAGGACCCCCGCTGTGACCTCCGATCGTTGGACAAATGACGACTATCTCTGACCTTGGTTGGAAGTTCGATATCACCGAATTTTCTTGGACATTGAATTTCATGACCACGTATCCACGGGCGAAATCGGCACACCTGTTCATCTCTTGTCCCGGTCCAATCAAACCCTCCCCGCCCTGGTTGAAGCCAAGTATACGCACGGCCTCGTCGAGCTCGTGTTTTTCTGAGAGTTTCAGCTGGTCGAAATTCTCATTCTTCATGGCGACGGGATTGTTCATGAGGAGGGTTTCAGGTTGGTCGCCTATCGTCTTGTCTGACTCGTGTACGTCACATTCCATTTTCGTCTGGATTTGTAGGATACAGGCGTCTAGTGTGCAAACCCCTGCATCGTTGATCGAAGGGTCCTTCGCCAAGATCCGCGCAAAGTATCTATAGACTGCGACAGGATCGTTGGAACTTCTATCTTTGGGTATGACCCCAATGACTATCTTTCCTTTGACTTCGCTCCAGTTTTCACGGTCCATCAGAGTATGTGCAGCAGTGACAACAAAACCTCGTTTTCTGTCGACGATGAATCCACTTCCAGCTCGAATAATACGCTGCGCCTTTTCATCCCAGACCCCCACAATAACGACTGCTTTCAAAAGGTTCGACACCGGAATATCTCCTGCATCGCTGAGAGGTGCCGTCGTTGTGAGGACATCGACGTCAGGCTGGTCGTATGTCCCTGTGATGAGTCGTACATCGTTCACGTGACCGCTCCTAATAAATGCAGCATAATTGGCAACTCGTTATTAGTTGCAAAAATGAATACCAAGAGATTGCAGGCTCCTTCCATACCTGCATCTGATCGTCTGTTCGCCCCTCGCCCGGACGCTTCGGATTGTACTATGATCCCACAGCGACGCCTGCCCGATGGGCTTCTTTGCGAGACACGTTGGGCAAATCGCCTGCATGCAAAAAAGTCAGAGCAAACAATAAGAAGAAGAAAAGGACACGCAAACATACTGGACAACACACCTGTTTTTCTATCTCCAAACCACTATATTCAGCCTCAATGTGTTTAACAGCAATCCTCAATATGCGCAGGTATCCACCGCGCCATATTTTAGCTCCATTGTCACCAGCCTGGCCTTTCCCCGAAAAAACAAGTCGTCGCATCCCGACGCCGGTCGAATCTGATGCGACGCACTGCGGCGAGCCTTGATCGACCAATGTAACGAAGATCTCAACTATGGATTCACTTACGCCTCCATCCGGCTCTAGGTTGCCGAGTTTCAAGTAGAACGCACTCCTCCAGCAGAGAATTTCCTTTATTCTCAGTCGTCCATCTTGACGCTGCTCTTGCGGATCAAGTGGTCCCGGGTTATCATTAGCCGGATTGGTATAGAGATCACTCAGTATTGTTGCTGTGATACGTTCCATGAGGCCAGGAGGTACTCCGTCGGGAAATAAAATAGAGTGGCAGATGGTTGTTTTCCAGCTCTCAGCGGTCTTGTACGTCCAAATTTCTGATATGTTGGCGTCGCCAGGACCAAGAAGAGATGGAAGAAAGAAAAACTTTGGCGCCTGCTCCAACCCGCTCGAGTAACTAGGCCCAAACTCGAGACAGTCTGCGTATTCGTAATGATGGCTGTAATCTGAGATCGTCGTTCCACGTATGACAAGCAACGTTCAGAAAGAATCCAGCTTTAAAAGAAATGCATTCAACTCACCTTTGCCTCCGAGACAAGTTTTGATGCTCAGATCGACAGGGACGAAGACACCAAATCGAACTAGCAGTCTCTGTAGGAATTCGTATGGGGAGACGTTGCTGTTATTGGAGTGTTGAAGTGCCCTCTCAGCGGCCTTCTTGGTAAACCTCTTGGCCTGCCACAACATACATGCGTCCTTGGCTACGGATGACGCGTTAGTAATGAGCAAGCCGTAAGACAACAGCCAGACACATCCTACCTGTGATCACTGGATAATTTACATCTGTTGTTAACTCGGAATCAAGGTAGGTCTCTGCATCAAGGCTTAGACTTTCGCCCCCCCCCAGGTTGCCAGCGTTGCGCAAGGCCCTCCTAACTTCGTAGATCTCAGTAGTAAGATCGTGACGCAAGATGCAAGCCACGGCGGCTACTAGCCACCTCGGATTTAAGAAGACGAATTCAGAAAGCCCATGACTGGCTCGTTTTTGAGTCGGTGCACTGTCGCGGGTGTTTTCGTCGCGGTCATTCCTAGCAAAGCTCGCGCCTGTTAAGGTGCGCGTTGTGTGCGTACTCAGTGATACAGATTCGGACGAGTTGAGTGGCGTTTGGCTTTCGTCCTCATCGAACCCTTCAACTAAGCCTACATTGGATGCTGGTGATCGCGATTCCTGGTGCTATTGATGAGCCAATGTAGTCGTAAAAGGAAATGCCTTCAAACGCTTACCTTAGGAGGAGACACATCCCCAAAATAACTGAGCTCGCCTATGTTAGCGAGGAAGTGCAATGCATCAGCGACGTCAGCAGCGTTGTCGATGTCCTTTTTCTTCAATTCGTCCAAGAAGAAGCCCCACTCGACCACCTTGAATCGATCTCGCATGCTGCGAACGCAGTCTCGCACAGCAAGCCTCATGCGGGGAATACGAGCTCCAAGGTGACCTCGAAAAATCGGGTAATTCCAGCCTGTTGCGAGGATCAATCGATAAGTTGGACATATTCTATTACGCGAGGTAAGGTGCGGATCCTGGCTTACCTGCACGTTCTCTCCCTGTGCTTATCCCGACGATTCGTTCTGCCAGGTCATCGAACCCGGTGAAATTGGTGCTGCTGACTCTAACAACGTCCGGGCCGTCCGTGCCGAATATGATTTTTGGTCTGTTAAAGGAACACAGGAGCTTGCGCAGCCGAACCGCCAGTTCAGAGCTCGCGCCGAACTTAGCATCGTATTCTTTCAGTCGTTGCTCCATATTCTTGACCCTGTGCTGTTCATGCTTAAGCAACCGCTCTCGCATAAGGCGGCAACGAAATCGCGCCTCTTCTACCCCTACACCTTCCGTAAAGTAATCGTCGAAGGACGCCACGGGCAATATCGCTGCCCCTGGAGCGGAACTCTGGATGCAGTCGATCCAAAACTGCAGTTTTTCGTCAATGTCTTGTTCGAGCGCCCTCGTGGCGCGCCTTTGGATTGAATATGCGCATGTAAGTAGATTAAGTGCGAATCAGAAAACTTTTCAATAGCTTACCTGTTTTCGTGCTCAGTGTCGAAGAAATCGTCGTCCTCCTCGTCAGAGGAGTCGTATGTGAGTTTGAAAGTACCCTGTTCTCCTTCAGTAAAGGTTTTCTGCTTCTTGATAGTCTCGGGATTGTTGGCTCCCATGTCCCAAACTGTGCGGCAAGTCAGGCCCATAACAATCTCAAAGTTTCTGAATTTTGATTGAGATGAGCTTACCAAGAACGTACAGCGAGTTGGTAGAAAAGAACAGCTCGTGTGTAGCATGATACACGTGCTGCCCAGCAAAGTCCCAGACACTAAACTTGACCCCTGTGCTTCCTTTGATTCGACTTTCTAGCTCTGAATCTACAGGAATTCTAGTCATGAGGGAGTCACTGGCTGCTCCGCCTGCCTGCTTCGGGTCCCACTCGTAAATGTCGACACCGACCGTGCGCTCGTCTGATTGAGGGATCTTGGCATCTTGACCCTCAATCAACCTCTTTATTATTGAAGTCTTCCCGCTCAATGCCATCCCAACGAAAATGACCTTCAAAAGTTTCGCCCATTTCAATGAAATAAAGTTGAGCGCTGAGGTATGTGACACATCAATCTGCGATTCACTTGAGCGCATAACCTACCTTGAGCGTTTCGTTCACCGTGATTTGATCAGGCACGTTCCCCCCCCCGCCACCCAAACGTGAATCAGCCAACTCGGCATCATTGTCGCTATCTGAGAAACTGTTTTGTTCGCACGGGGACTCGGGGGTTGCGTCAAAATGTGACGATTCCCTAGTGTCGTTCGTTGAGTCTGATATATTACGGGCCGGCTTGGCCGATCCTGTGTCTCTTTTGGACAAAGAAAACGAAACCGATCTCATCGGAGGTGTTAAGTCCTGGGCCAATGACCTCGACTTAGTGGATTGCGAATGTTCGGCAGAAGACTCCATCGAAGAATACTGTTGCGTTGGCTGTGCAGGCTCTGATGTTGCGCGAAAGATGCCCGTCGTCATCAACGAGGAAGGAAATGGTTTCTTCGAAGATTCTTTCCTTTTGCGCATTTTGGCTCGACACTTATCGTTCCTGATCTTCTTTACAATGCTAAACGAGCTTCCACCCTTCTGAGATGCCGCTGCACTTGCCTCGACGTCTGCTGATTCCTCCAATCTCAAGCAGTGATAGTACCGCCTCATGCTATGTAAGCCACGTTCGCAGGTTTCCAATGGTGGCTGAATCAGTGGGTTGGAGGAGACATCTAGGACTCTCATTGACTCCATCTCACATACTTCCGCCGGCACAATTTCTATCAGGTTGTTCGTGCAGTTAAAGGTCTTCAGGAATTTCAACCTCGTAATGGCACCGGGTATTTCCGTAAGGTGATTGTATCCCACATCTATGTGCTCAACCCTCGCGATCATATCAAGGGAAGAAGCACTTATTTCGACAAGTCTATTTGAATACATATCTAAACGCTCCAACTGAGGTAATCCCCGAAGCACAGTCTTGCGCGGCAGTGGATGATACACGATTTTATTAATGGCGTAAATGAAAACTCAGACGAAGAAGAAGAAAAGTCTGTAATTTCCAATTCAAACTACTCACCTCTGACAGGAACGTCTCGATTTTATTATGCGATAGATTCAGTTTCTTCAAGCAGGGAAGATTCCAATCGTCTGGGACGCTTGTCAGATCGCACTGGCTGACATCCAACACCCGCAGCGCTTTCAGGTTGGCCACGAATTCGCGGGGGATTGCATTCAATCGGTTTCCGGCCAGACTAAGTTTGTGAAGCGCCGCGCCCAGCCTATCAGAGCAAATCTGGTCAACCGGTATCTCATCCTGCGCAAGGTTCATATTTGCAAGAACCAATCGTTTCTTGAACGGGAACCGGACGGTTTCGCACTGGTCCAGTATAAGCTCCATCCTGCGAAGACGCTCGCTGCTGCTGTCCGGCTCGAGGCCGAACATTCGCCGTATCGAAGGATCACTCATATCGAGATGGCTATTTCGTGAAGGGTTGGTATCTATTGTTGATTGGTTTGATCTGACCCTGCTCGGGGCAGGGAGCGGCTCGTGCACGTCTCCCTTCATCGCCAGTAACAACTTCGCGTCTAAGGCACTCGAACTACTATTGTGAGCACAACCAAGTCAGATTGCGTTCGGAACTGCAACCAGGACCGCGATTACCGCGATTAGGCCACGAAGGGCCACTCTCCATTGTTTGCGGTTTGCGCCAGGTCGTCCAAAGCAGACGATTTTCTGTTACTCTCTCATGCGGTCTGATCGTCACGGGCCGCTGCCAATGTCGATGTCTACCAGACACTTCATTATCGTGGGTATATGCCTTTTATCCCCTGGGATGTAATTAGGGAATGTAATTATTGTTTTGAATAGAACTTAACGAATTTAAAACGTCACCCCCCACACTTTCTGGTTTCTCTCCAGAGGTGCGCGGCGCGGCGTGCGATGCGTGCGATGAAACCGAAACCGAGCAATCTCTCTAACGACCAGTGTCGACAATGTCATCGGGGTGCGTTGGGAGCTTCGGTCTTGCTCGATCGACGCGACCGCCGCGCCTCTCCCTCTCGAAATCTCCTCGACGGCTCTTATCTCGCAGTCGCCTCCCGATCGGCCCCGACCCCCGACGCAGTGAAGGAAGGGAAAGGAGGCCCAACTATTGTTGTAATCCGCTGGCTCTCTCACCCGCGATGTCATCGTCGCCGGGAGCTCTGCGACAAATACCAAGAGACCATGGCGAGCAAACGGCGCCGCAAGGTTGGAAGGATGCCACCAACGCCTGTGCTTCGCTTTGTTGCTGTAGTGGCTTCTTCGTTAGGCGTCGTGCACTTGTTTCACACGATATCAACTGGACACGAGGTCCACGAAGGGATGGTGGACTCGATGGACCCTGAAAAGTCGTCTCCTTACCGGCCAGCAAGGAAGCGAGCTCTTCACGAGATCGGCGGAAGACTCGAAAGAAGGCGCGGCAATTCTCTTGCAGGGCAAATGCTCGAGGGACAGAAACGCCGAAGTCGGAGGATAACAAGGAAGATGAGAAAACTCTCGTCCAAGAGTGAGAAGTATAGTGGTCTCAAGCACGTGTTACAAGGCGACGGCTGGTCGAAAGTTGAAGAATTGCTCGGGCATCCGATCTATCATGCCCCAGCAGATGATGGTCAAGGTGACGTCCTCGGCGAATGGGAAAGCGACGCTACGTTCAATGACAATCACTCAGATGAGAATAGAACTTCAGGTGGAGATTGGGAACCTTCGAATGATTGGTGGAGGGAGGGGGGCGGCTCCAAAGCGACCAAAACGAATCAAACTGCCTATCATGCCTCAGCGGAAGATGGCCAAGGAGATGTCCTCGGCGAATGGGGAAGCGACGCGTCGTTCAATGACACTCACTCAGATGAGAATAGAACTTCAGGTGGAGATTGGAAACCTTCGAATGATTGGTGGAGGGAGGGGGGCGGCTCCAAATCGACCAAAACGAATCAAACTGCGGACAGACATGACGATCACGACGAGGATTGGGGAACTGCATGGATGTCCTTGAAACATCGTGGGAGCAAAAGCGGGAAAGCTGACAGCGAGCGTACCATCTGGTGGGGCAAACCCAAATCACCGAAGCCATCGAGTGATTCGCCATCTGTTTCGCCATCAAGCGCTTTGCCAACAGGGTCTTCTCGGCCAACTCCATCGATGACAGAATCTCTCGTCCCGAGTACCGTACCGAGCGATGGCATGCCCATTTTCGTTCCTATCGTGAGTGGCGATCCAACTATGACATCTTCGATCAGTACAGATCCAGGCAGCCAATCTTCGCTTGGTCCCAGCGTGACCACCGCCCTGCCATCGCAACCATCGCAAGGCCCAAGTGTCTCGGCGGAACCCTCGTCTCGCCCGACAAATGGCCCGAGCGTCTCGGCGGAACCCTCGTCTCACCCAACAAATGGCCCGAGCGTCTCGATTGAACCTTCCTCTCAGCCAAGTTTTAGCCCGACCAGCACGGGAGGTCCCACACTTGCGCCATCAGAGTCTCCAAGTGAGAGTCATGAACCATCGTCAGCGCCTTCCATTTCGCCATCGGCCAGTGGAGAACCCTCGAGCCAGCCTTCGGGAAGACCCACTCTCTCTGTAGAACCTTCGCATGCTCCATCTGAAGAGCCTTCAAGCAGTTTGGTTCCCACTCCACTGTCATCTTTAGAGCCTTCAAGCAGTTCAGTTCCAACTCTACCATATCAGCCCTCCATGAACCCGTCAGAGTCTACACAGCCGACACCTCTGTCAAGCAGCGAGCCTTCGAACCCTCCAACTACGACGAAACCTACGATCTCCCCATCGACGGGTCTGCCAACTTGGTCACCGACAATTTCCACGCCAGAGCCGACCATTTCCACGCCAGAACCGACAAGGCGGACAAGAAGGCCGCGGACAAGAAGGCCAACTAGACCACCAACGAGGCCGCCAACTAGGCCACCAACAAGGCCGCCAACTAAGCCACCAACAGCTAAAGTGAGCTTTTATTTGTTGCCCATACTCTTGTTTCATATCCCTATCGCTCATTTTAACTCCGCCATTCCCTGCCGCTCAGCCGACGGAGAAACCGATCGCACAGCCGACTGAACAACCGACATCGTCTACTCCGACTTATCCGCCAACTTTGGCTTCGAGCTCTTCTCCGTCTCAAGTAGGTACCATCGTTCAGCGAGGCCCCGACCCCAATAGGTAAGAACAGCTCGTTTGGACGACAACTTCGCGAGGCCTCTCAATGTCATTACGAACAGGTCAAACCAAACCACCGAGTTATTCTCCGACGACACCGCCGCCGTCGAGTTTTCCATCCGTGGCTGCTTCGGAAGCGCCATCGGCGAGCGCCGCTCCTTCGTATTCTCCGTCTGAGAAGCCCACGACGGACAGCCCCACAACAGAGGAGATCATTGCCCCAGTTCGTAGTAATTTGCGCATGACTCTATACGGGCTCGAAACAGAATTGAATCGTCGCGGAACACGAGTGTATGAATCACAAACGGAGGCATGGTATGATTTCTTCTACAACTCGGAGTCTTTCAACATTGAGTTCAATGAACAATTTGGCAGCGTTGACATTCGCCAACGAGTGTTCGGCGTATCTGCTACAGTTTCTGTTCTCACACAAGATCTCTCCGAAAATGCCCGGGTTCCACTTGTGAGATCGAGCGCGTCGGGGGCAATCAATGAGAATCTTCGGACTGATGCGGCAGCCGCTGAAAAGGGAAAGGGTGGCGGCGATAGTCACGATGGTTCGTTGATGAGAGGGTCAGAGACAGAAAACAGGATCAGGATGGGATTCAGTCGGAATTTCCTCCCTCGGTTCGAATCCAAAGCTGACAAGAGCCCCCTGGGAAATCACAAGCAGCTTGACAAAGGAAAAGACGACACCCTGGTACTACCGTCAAAACAACGATTTGGATTCGGACCCGGAACACTGCACACACATCGCAATTTGCAATCAGAAGAGGCTTGTCAAAACATCGAGGATGATCCTTTCGTTGAATTAGAGCTTGCGATTGAGTTGATCTATCAGATCAAGGGATCAGAGTCGGATCCACCAATATCGTACGATGATGTCCTGAGCAACCCGTTCAGCAATGCCTTCTGGAGGGAGCAGTATCAAGTCAGCTATTTGCAGGGACGAGGAGATGATTTCGATGATTTGACATGCACGAGCAGTTTGGAACAATTCACGCAAGTACCTTCCGAGGCCCCTAGTACTTCTATACCAGTGAGTATTTTCCCAGTTTGTGTAGTTCTATTATTATCCACTGAACATACTCGTCCGAACAATTCTCGGACGGTAGACTTGGGAACCAAGCATGAGCCCAACCACGGAAAGTCCCACGACAAGCAGGCCGTCTCGTTCGCCAGTCGTTGGCACTGGTGAGCATTTTTAGAGGAGGGGAGGTATTGTGCGACAGATGAACTCACTCGGTCAATTCAATCTTGCCATCCGCTTAGCTCCCCCAACGAGGTTTATTTCAGAGACGTAAGTTGCCACACTTAGGCAACCGGGCAACCTTTATCTTCTGTGCTAATAGCCACATGTGCCTTATTTCTTCGTAGACCAACACAGGATCCGACAGAGCTGCCTACAGACCTGCCTACAGGACCTCCCACAATCGAGTGAGTTTTTTCCAGAAAGTTTCTTTCCAGAAAGACAGCCTCTAACCCTCCCCGCTTTATTGTGTAATCAGGCCGAGTACATCGCCAGTTCAGGAAACAGAGAGCCCGGCCAGGGATCCTTCCGAATCGCCTACGATCAGGTACTCATTCCCCAACGAAATTGATTATTCGTTATTGGCTCCTTCTCATACCGCTCCACACCAGTCCAACTATTTCTCCCGCCTTGACACCTGTGGAGGGGGACGATCCAACAACTGATCCAACTATCTTTCCCACCTTGAGTCCTGTGGTGGGGGACGATCCAACTATCGTTCCCACCTTGAGTCCCGTGACGGAAGGGCCAACTATGTTTCCAACATCGGCACCGTAAGTTTGCCAAACTCAATTTACTTGCGTTTCTATATGGCATTCCGATCTGACCGCCCGGAACACATCTACTCAGCACAATCGACCCAACCATAAACCCTACCTTGTCGCCCGTGCCTGAGACAGATGAGCCCACCGTTGACCCCACTGTGTCGCCCACAGTTGAGACAGTAGAGCCGTGAGTCTCTTCGTCTTTGCACTCCATTCGTCGCCCGAACCTCTGACAAATCCGCCACTTTGCAGCACTATCAACCCTACTATCAACCCTACTATCAACCCAACAATGAATCCGTCAATTAATCCGACAGTATCCCCGTGAGGCTTGGGATGCAATTCCTCTTCTCTGTTCGTCACCTCACACCGTGTTTGCTCTACTCTCATCAGCACAATATCCCCAACGATATCTCCAACGATATCTCCAACAACGAACCCGACCCTATCACCCATCATAGGCACGCTTTTTCCGTCTTCACAGTGAGTGACCAAACCTGTCCTTTTGATCCCAAATTGCATTGCTAAGACCTACATACACAATACCTCTCGCGTGATAAGACCTTCTAGCACGCCCAGCAGTGAGCCCTCCGCGCTGCCAAGCACGCAGCCATCGTCTATACCGTCATCAACACCGTCTGCCGAGTAAGTTAAGTTGATTCTCATTTCGCGAGTGAAAAGGAGTATCTCCGAGTTACTCAGCCTTTTCTTCTCCACTTTATACCTCAGGCCCTCAAGCAGCGTGCCAAGTACCAGCTCGGAGCCGACGGACGAATTCGCGCCTCCTTCGATGACCCCGAGCATTTCCAGCATACCTTCCACAAGCGCGCAGCCCAGTGAATCGTTACAGCCCAGCGTCTCGACTGAGCCGAGTTTCACAACCGCGCCCAGCACTACGTCCCTGCCAAGTCGGAGCTCATTTCCATCGAGGACAACATTTCCGTCAGAGAGCAGAATGCCAAGTAAAAGTGCGGCGCCGTCAAGAAGCAGTAGTCCAAGCGGCAGCTCAAGTCCGTCGTCAAGCTCTGCTCCGAGCGAAAGCTCTGCTCCGAGCGAAAGCTCTTCTCCGAGCACGACTTCGGTTCCGAGTCTGAGCTCAGTTCCGACCGTGAGTCTGATCCCGTCGCAGACCGGGGACATAAGTGCAAGTGCAATGCTGCCGGTGAGGTCTCGGCCCATCTACGAGCGAAACTGCGAGGCTCTCCATCGTGACAAGACTGAGGTGATTGATGAGCTAACATTCGTCTACGGAGTCGAGTCAACGGAGCCGACCGATAAGCTGGTGGGTGACATCGAGGACTGGATCATATATTACATCGCCAAATCGTCGCTGGGGTGCGTTCTAGAAGCGCAATCAGGAAGTTCACTCCGAGGCAACGAAACGAGCAGGTTTGCGGGGGCAATCACGAAGATCGAATACTCGCAGGGCAACTCAACTACGTGGTCGCGTTGCTTGCCGGAATCAATCAAGGCCAGCGACTGCGCGGTGCTGAGATCGACTTTAATCGTCGTATCGAGGGGAGTCCCTGCCGCTGATCTCCGTCTTGGAATACTGGCGGATATTTCGCAGTTAGTGAACAACGGGACGCTGATGATTGATATACCCCACATCATCAGTATGTCGTATCTCGGACCCGACCCTCAACGACGAAGAGCAGAGGTCGATCGTGTTTCTTCTGCACTAAAAGCTGACCAGTTTGAAGGACAGAGTGGGGGGCCGAGCTTCTCCTATACTGCTCTCGGATGCGCGTTAGTGAGTTCGGGCATGGTCTACTGCATCATCTATCGAAGAAAGAAAACACAGTAAAACTTTGAGAGATATTCTATAATTGAATAATGAAATTTATATATGTCATATATTCATTGTCACTTCAGCTGTCGTCTTCCTCGCTACTTTCTTCTGAGACCTCGTCCGAAAAAATAGCATCTTCAGTCTTGCTAGGCTTAATCGACGAGGCAGATTCCGACTGCGTCGCATTCCGGGCAATGTAAGGGCTAAGCCGCGCGAGTGTGATGAAGACAGCCTCCTCCGACCGTATCGTTCGACTCCCCTGGTACGGACAGACATTGACCCAGACGTCGAACAGTTTCCTGCTGTCCCGCCCGGAGAGGTGCATCGACTCGTGTGCGTCGACCGACTCCTCGATGCCGGCCACTCCCCCGAATACGATGAGCAGGTGGTCGAAGCCCTCGCTCTCCGCGCTCGGCGGCCTCCGGGCCGGCTTCCCGTCGTTCTCCCGTCGCTTTCGCAGGCAGAACTTGGGATCGTCGATCGACACGTCCCCCCTTTCGCTCGTCCCGACCTTCATATCGTAGCTCCCGTACGGGCACTCGGCGAAGATCGCGTCGATCGTGGACGCCATCCTGGTTGTGTAGCCCCAGTACACTCCTTCCTCGTCGCGCGGACAAGTCGGGCTGACGACCTCGCCCTTCATGTGTCCCTTCTTCCCGGTCTCGTACGCCTTCGGCTCGAGCCGGACGGTGCAACGCACGCCCGGGGGGACTTTTCTGTCTATTTTCACTAGTCTATTTGGCACGCCACAGTCGACGAGGGAGGTGCTGTCGTTTGCGTCTTCATTGTCCACGACGATGCCCTCCCGATAGGTTGCGACGTCGCCGCGCCTCAAGTGGTGCGGCGCGTCCAAAGGCGGCAGCAGTCCACAAAATTGCAAGTCGGGGTGCACTGAATCGTTTCAATTATGCGTGTCAGTGGAGAAGAGCTTGCAACACGCATAATCGAGGAGACTCACTTGGGAATAATTTGCGGCGCAGGTACTGCGGACCTAACGAGAGTCGATGACATGTAGCCTGGATAAATATACGATGTCCTCGAGACAGGTGCGACGGATGTCAGGGACTTACATTCGCAATATTGCAAGATCCTGGCAAGAAAGGTGTGCGGATCAGTCGAGGCCTGCAAGTGCGCCGGTTTTTCTGTATCCACCCCCTGCCTCGGGTCCTCTTTCCTCTTGGCGATCGTATTCTTCCCTTCGTCGTCTCCCCCCTCGCCGTCACGCCTCCTCTGGTTCCCCCGCCTGTAATTCGACATTGTCTTTAGTGTCGATCCGAGCCCGTCGTCGTAAACTACCACCTCGTCCACCCTGAAGACCGCGGCGGCGCGTGCGATCTGTCCTGCGAGCTGGGTCTGGAGCTCGCGCGTCTGGGCGTTGGATACGACGCTCCCCGGTATGGCGATCGAGACGGTCGGGTGATTCTTCCGCCTCGAGGCCATTTTGGGCGGATTCGACATAACGCGACCGAAACGGTGCTGCGTGCCATTGTTGCTGCTGCGGAATGTTGATTTGCTGTTCCGTGGGCCTCGCCGGTTCCCGTCGCCTCGCTTTCGCTTTGATGCGTTCATTTTGCGTGGCGCGGCGGGGTTGCAAACGAAGTCTGAGACGGAGATGTGGTCGGTTTAGGCTGTCGATGTCCGTGGTTCATGTAGTGCACGGGCGGGGGAGGAGAGGGAGGGACCAGCATCAATAGCAATCCATCTCTCCTACAACATATCCCGTCATCGCCTGGCCTTCGAGTTTGAATGGTGCGCAGCTGGGATCGGGACACGCGTCCGAACTCGGCTAAACAACGTGGGGCCTCGGCCTCGCGTGGGGCAGCATGAGTGGGGGGGTGGCGGGGGGCGCACCTCGCTCCAACTCCAACGAAGGCGTGGTGGAATCATTGTGCCGTAGGGCTAGGAGGGCCTTCTGTCGTCGTCCTGTCGTCATGGCGGATCAGCAGAGCAGCAGCAGCAGCGCGACCTCCGCCGGCGTCGGGCCGTTCTACGACGCAAAGCACGTGCACTACGTCGCCACGCTCGGCGACCGGCTCGATTCGCCCACGAGCTACGAGGGCGCCGCAACTGAGCACCTTCGCATGTCGGGCGTGTACTGGTCGCTCGGGGCCATGTCCCTCCTCCGCGGCGAGGACGACGTGGACTCCCTCATGGGCCTCGGCCGGCCGCCGGACGGGTCGGAGCGCAGGCCGATCGTAGACTTCGTCTTCGACTGCCACGACCCGTCGACGGGCGGGTTCGGGGGCAACTGCACGCGCGGCGGCGGGGGGGAAGGGGGAATGGGACCGGTCCCGCACGACGGGCACCTCCTGTACACGCTCTCGGCGCTGCAGATCCTCGCCATGGCCGGCGCGCTCGACGACGACCGTCTCGACGGCGACGGCGTCGTGCGGTTCGTCTCGGGCCTGCAGAACGCCGACGGGTCGTTCAGCGGCGACCGGTGGGGGGAGGTCGACTCTAGATTCAGCTACTGCGCGCTGTCGTGCCTCGCCCTCCTGGGCCGGCTTCCGCTGCCCCCCTGGGCACGCGGCGGGGAAGAGGGCCGGGCGGACGACGGCCGCGAGGGCGAGGATCCGCCCGTGATAGACACCGAGGCGGCCGTGCGGTACATCATATCCTGCCGCAACTTCGACGGCGGCTTCGGATGCGTGCCCGGGGCCGAGTCCCACGCGGGACAGGTCTTCTGCTGCGTCGGGGCCCTGTCCATCGCGCGGTCGCTCCACCTCCTCTGCGAGCCTACGGGGTCCGACCCGGACGCCGGCGCTGACCTCCTCTCGTGGTGGCTCGCCGAGCGGCAGTGCGACAGCGGCGGGCTCAACGGCCGGCCGGAGAAGCAGGCCGACGTCTGCTACAGCTGGTGGATACTGTCGGCGCTCTCGATCATGGGGAGGGTGGGGTGGATCGACACGGGGATGCTGGGGGGATTCATACTGAGCTGCCAGGACGAGGACGACGGCGGCATCGCCGACAGGCCCTTCGACATGCCGGACGTGTACCACACCTTCTTTGGGATATGCGGGCTCAGCTTCATAGGGCACTTGGATAAGATAGGTGAGGACAACGGCAGGTCGTACCGCAAGATCGACCCGGTCTTCGCCCTGCCGTCCGATGTGGTCGAGAGGCTCGGGCTTTCGGCGCAGGTGTTCCGGGACGCAGAGGGTTCGGTTGACCCTCGTCTGCACATGCACACTAGTATAGAAAATAATAGCGATCCAAGATAACGTACTCCTTGCAACTGCCGGGCCTGGCGAGACAGCTTGGCTCGTTTGGGCCTTCTTCTTCTTCCTTCTTTCGTGCCATATTTGTGGGCAGGAAATCGAACGAGGAGCCTGGAGGCAACCTGTAGATAGGAGGATCTGTTGTTCTGATACATTCAGTCCGTCTTCTATACATAGACACCTACGTATTACACAGCCTATCAATCTCAAGTGACTACCAAAACTTTTTCCTCTCCTGAGGATTCCCACCCTAGGACTGCCTGTCTAAAACGTCGGGGCATTGTCGTCGTCGTCGGCATCCAAATCGAGGAGGTTGGACTTCGAGAGCTTCCTAACCAGCCCCCTCACTTCGGCGTCGCACTTCTCCAAATTCCGTTCTTTCTCTCCCGTGATCAACTCCTTCCAGGCGTGGTTGCACTCCTTGATAATCTCGAGAGCATAGTGCTTGTCCATAAACTTCTCGTCAAGTCCGAACACATTGGGCGGCTTGCCGTCCGGAATCTTGTACGTTCGGAACCACTCCCTAATGGCCGAGAGCGTGCCCGGCAAAAGTTTCTCGACATCGTCCACGTCATTCAGGAAGGGGGCCCATTTGTCCTCGGCGTCGATCGTCACAACCTTCCAGTCCGCCTCGCCCTCGTCGATCATGCAGAGGATCCCGAGCACCTTGACGGGACGGATATCTCCCGTCCCGATGATCCTGCTCCCGATCTCGCAGACGTCCACGGGATCGTTGTCCCCCCTGCAACCCTCGGCGTCGGGGTGGACGAAGGTGGGATCCTCCCATGTTCGGGGGAGGCAGCCGTAGTTGAAGAAAATGTCTCCCTTCTTGAACTCGCGGAGGACGCCCTTCTTCTCGTCCTGCTTGATGAAGTTTCCGACCTCTGAATCGTTTCGATTACATATGCGTGTCAGTGCAGGAAAGCTTGCACACACGCATAATCGAGGAGACTCACCATCGGTTGCTATTTCAAACTTTTTTCTCGTGAACTTGGGAATCTCGCAAACAAAGTTGAGGTATGGCGTGGGGCGGTCCGTGGCAGGGTCGACGTGGACCAAAGTCACATCCTATGTGGTGGTGTAGCATTGTAGCACGAGCGGTACGGGAAGCCGAGGTTGAGATCGCACTCCTAGCAGCGAAGAATGCAAACAGCAACAAAGGTGCCTACTACTCACGTGCCACAAAGAGATCGGCTTGGAGCCCGACTTGTCCGAGGCCTTTATTCTGAATTCCGTCGTTTGTTCATCGCCGTGAGATGAAAGCTCGAGGTTGGACGACGATCCGTGGCTGAGCTTGGAGGAGGACGATTTCCCGAGCGGTTGGCCGATCGGCTGCAGGGATTCTTCACCAATCATGTCTGTCGCTTGGCTCGAACTATCCGCAACAATTCCGCAATATTATGTGTCTGGAGTTGACGTGGTGGTCTCGAATCTCTCTCTTACGTACCTGTTCGTTGGCAAGTTTGTCACGATTTGTACGCGACACGTAGTGAAAAGAATCCTTTTAAGTCTTAAGTGTGGGGGGTGGAGGTGGCTTACATCTTGCATTCTCCCGATTTGGTGACACCTCGCAAGCCGAACTGAATTCGTATTCCTCGCAATGAGATCGATTCGATTGGTGTCATCATGGCTGTCAGTGAACGGGAGCATCACCGACAACACAGGGCTGATCCGAAGACTAAGCCGCGTTGGGAAAGATTCTCAGATTCTCAGTCGTCGTCATCGGCTGGCTGGGCGGGGGGACGGATGGATCGTCATAAACCAATAAGCCGAACGACAACTTGTCGGGTGCCAACGACGATTGCAAACGCTTACGAATACAAACCCCCTTTGGCAGTCTGTTTCATTGAATGCTACAATACCCAGACAACCAATCACTGAAAGCATCGCGACCCCTGCCCTACATCTGTCAGTTACCACTCACGACGAATAGCACATCACAATGCTCGCCTCATCGAGTCGGATCGTTCTCCGAACCTCGGCAGGGATCGGACGACGCGCCGCGCTCCGAGCTGCCGTTGCCCGTTGCGCAGCGGAAGCTCCGCATCTCGCTTCGTACTCCTCGCTTGCAGAGTCAGGTCGGGTAAGAAACCTTTGATGATTGAGTGTGAATAAGTGTGAACGTGGCCTAACTTGCTCTGCGCGTTCTCGATTACTGACGACTCACGTCTCTCAGGCGCCGCACTACCCGTCGATTACTCTCGCCTCGAAGCAGCAGGTCGCGCGCAAATCCGCCCTCCCGATCGAGGAGGACCCGATCCGGGGAGACTATGATTCAAGCGCCATATATTCGGGACCTGACGCCTGCGCCAGGGCCGGCATCACGAGCCTCGGCATCAACGGGCCGACCACAATCTACAAGAATCAGACCTTCGAGGAGCTCTTCCAGCACGAGGTCGCCAACGCGGAGGGGGAGGTGGCAGACGCGGAGTACGGTGATACTTTTTGCGTGGACACTGGCAAGTTTACCGGCCGTTCTCCTAAGGACAAATGGATAGTGAAAAACATCGGGAGCGAGAGCGAGGCACTTATTGACTGGGGCGATGTTAACCAACCAACCTCGCCCGAGGTCTTCGAGGAGCTATATGAGAAGGCTGTCGACCACTTCAACTCAATCGATAGGGCGTACGTCTTCGACGGTTTCTGTGGAGCCAATCCAAAGTCGCAGAGGAAGATCCGCTTCGTTCACGAGATGTAAGTCGTTGCAAGTGTCTCTAGCCGCCTCGGGCTGTCTGTCTATCTGTGGCTTACGTACCTTTCGTCCGACGCATTCGCAGGGCGTGGCAGCAGCACTTCGTCACAAACATGTTTATTCGAGCAAACGATGAATCCGATCTCGAAGGCTTCGAGCCCGACTTTACCGTGATTAACGCTTGCAGTCAGGTCAACGAGGAATTCCAAAGGCATGGTCTGAACAGTGAAGTCGCCGTGGTGAGTTCGTTGAGCTACGGATGACGTGGAGACTTTGCGTCCCCGGATTGTGGCTCACCTCATTTTATTGACGAACGGTTCGCGTAGGTATTCAACATTGAAAAGAAATGCGCAGTGATCTTTGGAACTTGGTACGGCGGTGAGAACAAGAAAGGAATTTTCAGCCTAATGAACTACTGGTTGCCGAACGAGGTATGTGATCACAGCGACTTTGCGCAAGATTATGCTGCAATACTAACACGAGACGTTTCGGAAGGGTTCGCTTCCGATGCACTGCTCTGCGAACGTCGGGAAAAAAGGCGATTCGTGTCTCTTTTTCGGACTCTCCGGAACCGGTAAAACAACCCTCAGCGCTGACCACCACCGAGCGCTCATTGGAGATGACGAGCACGGATGGGATGAGGATGGTATCTTCAACTTTGAGGGTGAGTCTGAAGATAGTCCAGAATAATGGCTTTGCGCTCCGCACGATGCTCAATCTTTATCCTTCACAGGGGGATGCTATGCTAAGACGATAAACCTCTCAGAGAAGACAGAGCCTGATATCTACAGGGCAATCACCAAAGATGCAATGCTTGAGAACGTTGCCTTGAAGAAAGAAGGGAATCACCTCGTCCCAGATTACTTCGACACTTCAAAGACTGAGAATGGAAGGGTGAGCTACCCCATCTTTCACATCGACAACTACCACAAACCACAGATGGCGGGACACCCGAAAAACATCATCTTTTTGAGTTGTGATGCCTTTGGAGTCTTGCCTCCAATTGCCAAGCTATCGCCGGAGCAGGCGATGGTAGGTATCGCCCGTTTGTGACGTGACTCCCCTAAGACCCTCGTACATCTCACATTCTAACCATCCATAGTACCACTTCATTTCTGGTTACACTGCGAAGGTCGCTGGCACGGAGAGGGGGATCACTGAACCAACGGCAACTTTCAGTGCATGCTTTGGGGCTGCGTTCTTGACGCACAGCCCTACAAGGTACGCCGAGCTTCTCAGGGAGAAACTTGAAAAACACGGCGCACAGGCATGGATTGTCAACAGTGGATGGTCGGGCGGTCCATTCGGTGTAGGTGAACGCATGTCCATCAAGACCACGAGGGGCTGTGTCGATGCTATCATTGATGGCAGCATTGAGAACACGACATGGGAAACTGACCCATTGTTTGGGTGGGAGCTACCCACAAGCGTCCCCGGCGTCGACGAAGCTGTTCTAAAACCAAGGTGAGCTGAAACGCAATATCCGATACAACTGATGGAAGACAGTATCTAACTTAACAGAAATCAGGAATACATGGCCCAACCCAGAAGCATATGATGCCGCCGAGAAGAAGCTAGCAGAAATGTATGTGTCGAACTTCGAACAGTACAGAGGCAAGGGGGTCGACTACAGTGTATTCGGTCCAAAAGTGTAGATAGTGATGCGTTGCAAACAAGTACGGTTGTACAATAGATAGTATTTTTATCCTCCAAAACGCGTCTTGACAATTATTTACAATACAAACAGGCTCTTCATTCGGGACTGGCGTCTGGCATCACGAGCTTCATGCACGCGCTTCATCTTGTTTTTGCTCCTCAGGGTATGCATATTGTTGAAGAAGTCCGTGTAATCCGTAGATTCGTAGTTCGCGGCCGACGACGCGTTTTCAACTTCTTTCGTCCGCCTCTCTCGCTCCTTTGGACCCAACTGCATCGTTTCGATTATGCGTGTCGGTGCAAAAGGTGGAGTTAGAGCAGCGAGCAAGAAAGACACGCATAATCGAAGACACTCACGAAGTCGTAATCTGACAACACTTTGCGCCCCGAGGATACTTCGACAAGTTCGTCTTCGATGTTGGCTTGATCCTCGAGAAGCAGTGCAACCAATCTTATTGCCAGAGGATTAGAACTCCACTCTGGATCGCTATACTTGTCGATGAGATAGTTCAATTCCTCGAGCATTTTCTCAAGCATCTGAAATGAAAGTAAATGTAAGATCAGCATCGAGAGGTGCTGACTTGGGGCGCAGGCTCACCTCCGAAGAAAAGAGTCTCGTTGAAGTTTCATTTTGCCAGCCAGGCCGATCTTCTACCGTGATACCAGCTCTTTTGAGCATGGCAACCTGCGCACGTGTATCAACGATGATGATGATGTTAACAACAAGCACCAGTCAAAATAAAAGTGAGAAATGTTAGTCTTCGGAGCCGGTCGTCTCCTCATTAGAATGTTGAAAGCTCACCTCCTGCCAAATGCAGTTCCATGTATCAGAGCTTATAACGTACTGACCCGTCCTTTCATCGGCAAGCAGGACATTTCCGATCTTGTTGGTCTCAAGCGGACCTTTTTCATGGTCTTGAAGATCTTCGGAACTTATCACTGCCTTGGGCGTGCACCCTTCACTCATGTCATAGGAGCAGTGAGGGTCGTACGTCGGTGTCACCGTAGCATTTCCCACAACCAAGTCGAAATCTCTTTCCTTGACCGTGTACGTCCCTGGCTTGACGACTCTGTGCCAGTGATGCGCGGTCGTCATCCTGAGAAACATTTGGCCGTGAGCTGCGAAACGCACGAGCCTGTGCGATCAAATAGAACTACCTGTGGCTGAAAATGTCTCTGTACAGTCCACCCTCCATCCAGAAATCGATGTACCAAGACCACCAACTGCACTCAAACAGCAATCTTTCGTCCCTCCAGCTGAGGAAGGCATCTACTGGCGGCAACTGATTGTATAGTTTTCCTACGAATTGACGATACACCGGTTCTGCATCCTCTCTGGAAGCGGGGGCGGGGGACGAAGGTCGTGAATGCGTTTGGCCTGGTGAGTCAAATGGGAATACATGTTAGGGGATACCACGTAGCTTACCTGTTAGCGGGGTAGCCGAAATCCCTGTTCGACATTAAAGAAATCAGGTACGGATTAGATTTTGCTCCCACCAAGATTGTAAATAGTTCTGGTGTTCTCACCACATGCTGACAGTTTCGATTTTGCGTGTCAGTACGATAAAGAGGAGTTAAGAGCTGTGCGAGAGAGACACGCATGACGGGTGCACCTACATGTCGTGATACTCGATCAGCGATGACCTAAGAGAAAGTGTCAGATATTCCCTGAGTAGTTTTGCGATCGTTTAGTGTCCTGACCTTATATTTCTCATCACGAAGATGGATTGATCCGCTTCGTAAGACTCCCAAATTCCCTCATGATGCGGGTAATTTGATTTGATAAAGGGATGGTTACTCCAGCCGTAGATCTCAAGGTCCCACTCGTCCCGAGTAGGAAGTCCCGTCAGTGCTTCCATTTGCACTGAAAGTTTTCAAGAAAGTAGCAGCGCGTGTCAGGTTTGAAGCCAAAAGCCAGCCTCGAGGCGCAAAAGTACTTCGTAACTTACTGAAAACGAACCTCTTCCCGCCTGACGGAAACCCGACGACCAATGTTTTATGGTAGTCATTCTCCACTGGAACTGTCGCAAGAGGAGACTCGTATCGACACCTGCCATTTCCCAGGTCTATGCTAAGGTCCCGAGACCTAGATGCTCTCGAGTACGTCGGAGCATTCGCTTCTTTGATTATCAGGTGCAGCAATGTGGAAATTGAAACCACCAGCAGAACCAGCGCAAATCTCCTCGTAGCCGTAAGCGCCATTTCAGACTTTTCGGCTCGATAACACAGGAGATTCGAGAGTATGAAAGAATCACAACACCGCAGCTGCTAAAGTCAGGGCTGGGGATGGCTCCCTTCGAGCACTCCGCTCCACAGATAGATTGATTGATACTCAGACTTGACTTCCTTGCTCCACCCCTTACAATACTTGCTCTTCGACTCTCTTCTCGCCGACCTGCGGCTCCTCACCTAAGCAACAATGGTGCGGTTCGCACCAGGTGTGTGGTCGTAGTTGTCTCCGGAGGATCTTAACACGACTAATATAATGAATATCATTTATGACTAAACATTCCTCGAGGATTACTACTATACAGGATCCTTGTGACCGAATGACTTGGCTTCATCATGGATAGGGTTATCCCGAGCGAGAATTTTACTTAAGCATGGATTCTGGACATTCGACAAGCAAGGAGGAGATTTCTCATTTGGCGCGGCCGGCCGTGTGGATTCGTGCGAGGCGCGCGCCCCGCCACGGCCATACCTCTAGATACTAGGTACCTAGAGTACCTAGTAAGACATAGCTATCAGCTACGATAGGTATCGTACCTATGATCGTAGTAGTAGTAGTAGCGTACGTATCGTAAGGGCGAAGCAGGGCTTCTCTGCTCTGCGTCTGCGAAATCGCAACTTTATTCTTCGACGATGGCGGAGGGATGTAGGAGCCAGTGTCGCATGGGCTCCTCTATCAGTCCTCTATCCCATGCAAGGCTATCTCTGTTAGTTTCTGCCCCGGAGGAGAGACCAGTTGAAGAAAGAATCTCGAACGCACAAGCAAGTCAGCAGCTGCTACAGGGAATTGTCGAAAGGCGTCTACGCAACGATGAAGAGACTAAGTCTTCTGTCCGCGAAAAAGAAACCGAGGGGCCCGAGCCACCTCTCAGCCGTCTCCAACACTGCTTCCCCGCCACCCTGTGACAAAAACAACGACAACTCATCGGAAGCTACAGAGGAAACGTCGAAGTCCTCAGTTTGCTATCATGAGGAAACTATCATCATCCGAAATGTAGACGATTCGGGTGCGCATGCGAGTCTTAAAGAAAAGCGAGAAGTTGCTCAGGCGACGCCTTTCAACGTCGTTGTATCGACGATGATGACAATGCTTCGCGGGGGGAGCGTCCGTGATTCTCGAGGCAATGGCGCTGATACCACGGGTCATGGCAGCGAATCGCTTTACGACTACCACGATTCTGAGATCTTGGTAGTTGATGGCAAATCGAACGAAGATGGAGTCATCGTGAATGATTCAGAGGACGACGTTCGCGAGAATGACGGAGCCACTAGGTCTGACGGGAAACCTGGTGTCGTTGAATTAAGCCCAACATCGTCCACAGTTAGTACCATGGGTGTGCCCGTATCCGAAAGAGCGACGGGTGGCGGCTTGAAGACACTCAGAAATTTTGTGTCCAATGAAGTAGGAAATTGCTCGGCGAACTTCTTCGAGTTGGCGCGTGATGCAATGACAGGAATGAATGAGATACAGAATGGGAACTGCTTACTGGATTTGATGACCGATGACGATTCAATACCGGTAGATCGAATGAAATCGATCGAAACGACATCGGGCAGCGTTTACTCTGTGTAGTAGTAACTTCAATTACCCTATGTAGAACAAGTGAAACAATACCTAGTAGATTATCCGCATCCGCGGATGATTTGAGTCAGATCTGTCTTGAGCCTCCCGTCAAGACATTTTTGAAGGAGACAAATATAATCTAAACTTCGAAGCAATGATGAGAGTTAGAGTATCATCAAATTCGCAACAGCCTTCCTGGAAACCATCTCGACACAGGCTGAAGTAGTTTAGTTTGGGTAACCCATGAATCTTATGATGATACAAACAACAGGATGAGGTCACATACTCTATTATGGAGTGGGGTAAGCAATGATCAAAATGTGATAGAGTCCGATTTTCTCAATATCCAGACAGATTTATTGAACGTAATGCCGTCATAACCAGTTGTTGGACTTGGTGCGAGAGCCCGTTGGGTCTGCTGGATCAGCCAGGTATGGATAGTTACTAAAAAGTGAGGGCAGACAGATGAGTTTGGGAACTGATTTGGTGTGGTGGTCAAAAATGGGGGTCGGTGCTGTCTTCTTCCGGTGTCTCGTGACATAGATGGGCTGTATCAAAGGAGGATAATTATACAGTGTGGTTGCATGGAGAAAAAGGATAGAGATAGAGAGTTGACGAGGATAGAGGTGAGTCGTGGCTGAGCTGTGTCATGCAAACAAGCCATGCAGCAGCGTCTGCCTGTCAGTGCTGCTCCTGGGATTGGGAGATCCCTCTCATGTCTTGAAGACGTTGTGGTAAAATGATCAAATCTGGAAGTCAGCACCCGGAACAGAACAAAACAAAACAAAACAGAACAGGAGACTGGAGAGGCGATTGGCGAGCACCATGTATTAAGGTGGTGTCCTGTCCTCCTCAATTGTCCTTCATCGCCAACCCACGTCCAGAATGGCGGGGTGTTTTGTCACCCGAGGTGACCAAAGTTCCAGCCCAAATCAGCAACCTAGAAGCGCATCAACCCCGAGACAACCGACCAAGCAG
>JAAMXK010007873.1:0-14410 GCA_019693575.1 Thalassiosira oceanica | reverse complement strand
AGCAATTGGAGTATTACTTGCTCTGAGAAGGCGGGAAACTGGTTCAGAACTTATTTAATGAAGAACTGACGTAAGAACGACAAAAGTTGTACCATTTTTAAAGCATGACCGATAGTGCTTATATAAAGCTGAGTTAACCTGACGTTCAACTAGAGTGAATGCCTGATGAGAGGTCGAACTACGATCAAGCAATGTATGTTTGAAACATTAGAGCGATTTTGAGCGCGTTTTGACGAAGACATTAGACCAAATTGGAGTTTGGACAGTATTGAACAAGATGTAGTTTCCCCTGCGCCGGCCTTATGTTCGCTGTCATATCCTCGACACTGACAGCTGTCAAGCTACGAATTTGCACGTTTCTTTAGACCCCCTGAAGGTGACACACCACCGCACAACGCCCTCATTTTCGCCACCAGACAACGCCCTCTTTTTTCGCCTGTCCTTTCATCCTGCTCGCTGCTCTCCAGGGGGCAATCCGCGTTTGATTGAGATAGAATTGTGAGCACCATAGACTGATGCATACCAGCAATACTCCCCCGATAACCCATCTTTCAGCATCACCAGCCTTTGATTATTCTGGTACGCTGACAGTGTACCTTCGTCCAGATCGAGCAGAAGACCGATAGGAGTATTGGATTGGAGACCATCAATACTCATCATCTGAGGATAGTTTGCCCAATCATGCCAAACATAATTGCCAGTTGTAGGCGATACATAGCAGCAGTGAACATTCGAATCAGCCCACCGGGCAATCCTTTGCCCTATCAGATATCCCCAGAATCTATCCATTGATGAGTGAAAGCTGTTCACTTCACCTGTAGGGAAATCTGATATTCTCATTCTCACTGGCCTGACAACACCAATACCGATACCGCCATGGCATGCGAATACGGCAAAGTGCTTGCCAGACCGCATCACGTGATTGCTGCACAAGGCAGCAGAAGACAGCAGACGATAGACAGGGATAGTCCGGATGATCCACTCCCCCCCGTAGGCGTGCTGAATGTTGCTCCCCACGAGCTGGTCGAACGTCAGCTTGGATCTCAGCATCAGCAGGTGGTGATACAGCTCGATCCAGCCCTCGTCGAGGTACTTCCGAAGGCACGACCTCTCCCACTCAGAGGCGCTTTCGAACAGCCGCCTCGCTGCCTCCTCGACCAGCGACAGGGGCGACAGGCCGTCGACGGCATTGGCCCGCTTCCCTCCGAGCGCCTTGCACGTGAGCGACACCTGGCAAAGATCTCGCGCATCGAGGAGGCCAGCCAGGAGAAACACGACGTCGGGGTTGAAAAGCGTGGATACCACGGTGGCAACCTTCTGCCTCTTCACGGCATTGCGGGTGCGGGCCATCGTTGCGGCTGTTTGTCTGCAGAGAAGTCCCTGGTGGGGGCTGCTCGAGTTGCTCTCGTCGCCTGTCAGTCGCCGGCACCGGACAGTGCGGTGCGGAGAGTCGAAGCCACGACGGACAGGAAGATCACCGGCACCCGCAATAGTCAAGCATTGGAGGCAGCAAATTTCTTCCGGGCCAGGTCCAGTAGACAAGGATGATCGGCTGGATCACGTGTGTCCTGTCAGTCCTGTCGTGGATCAAGGGCAAGGGCTAGGGGCGCCGGTTGTCACGGGTTTCTGAGAGACAGAGGGCTGTTGACCCCCAATCGCCAAATCTGCACAGCCTCAAAACAAAATCTGGAAGAGTCGAAGAAAGTCTGTCGATGTCCGTGTAAGGTCCCAGGTCCTGCCAGCTCGCCACCCAAGCTGGCATCGGAAGGCACAGAGAGCGCCCCCCCCCCGCCTGGCGCGATGCACGGCAGACAGAAGATCGGCCCGCCTTCGATCGAATAATCTCGGAAAGAAATCGGGAAACGCACGAGGCAGCTGCTGCCCGCAGACTGCGCAGTCCTACCTCCCTTCATCTTCGATAGGCACGGCTAGCTCCCGCCCCCTCGCGTCATGAGGAGGAGGCGCCCGACGGTCGCGCCGACGCACCACCTGATCATGCATAGAACCAACCGGAAGAGGAGGAGGACGGCCTCGGCGCCGGGAGGAGGAAGGGCCCCGCCGCGGGGCGGCGAAACGTCAGCGCCGCGGATGCTCGCCTCCCTCCCCGCTCTCGCGACCGCGGCGTTCGCCTGCTGCTGCGCCCTCCTGTCGCGGTCGGCGGTCGGCCTGGCGCCGCTCGTCCGCACGCGCGGCGGGACGAGGGGCCCGCCGTCGTTTCGCGCATTCGACGGAAGGTTCGGCGAAGGTCCGAGCCATCACACATCATTCCCGCCATTCGACCACCGCCTTTCCGGCCGGCGGGGGACGGGAGGGCTCGGGATGCTGTCCACGTCGGCCCGGGAGGACGCGCCGGCCGGAGGGACGGCGGCGACGAACCGCGAGGGGAGGAGGAGGCGGGGCAGGCTCGGGAGGAGGCAGCAGCAGCACGGCAACAATCACGAAAATAATCAGGAGCGGCGGACGGCCCAGGCTACGTCCGGGAGCGGCCAGGGCCCGGCAACAGACGACGGCAACCAAGCCGAAGACGGCGAGGGCGGCCAGGGCGCGTCGAACTTCGACCAGTGGCTCGACCGGACCACCCAGCGGGTCCTGTCCCCGTCGTCCTCCCGTCTGTCCCCCCCCGACGTGGCCCTCATGACCACCCTCATGACGGCCCACGCCCGCCGCTCCTCGGTCAGCGGCGCCGTCACCTGCGAGCGTCTCCTGAAGCGCCTCGTCGACGAGGCCGACGGGGGCAACGACGGGGTCTACGTCACCACGAAGATGTACACGATCGCCATGGACGCTTGGGCCAAGAGCCAGCGACGGCCGCTCCCCGGCAGCTCGGTCGGGGACGAGGAGGGGAGGCGGGGCGGGAGGAGGGGCAGGAACGGCCAGCCGCCGTACGGCTTCGAGGGGAGGCAGGAGGCCAAGAACAAGGCCAGGTTCAACCCCAGGCTGTCGGCACGGCCCGCCGCGGCGGACGACGGCAATCATAGCGGCAAATCCCAGGGCGACAAGCCGCAGGGCGGACGGAGGCGGAGAAAGAACAAAAACTCCAAGCGGTCTCCCCCGTCCCTCCCCCACGGCGCGGCCGCGCACCGAGCCCACAGGATCCACTCGTACCTGGTGAGGATGCACGGCCTCACTGGCGACGAGCTGTTGGCTCCCAGCACCATCAGCTACAACGCTGCGATCAACGCGTGGAGCAAGAGCTACCACCCGAGCGCCGGCGAGATGGCCGAGCTTTTATTGTGCGAGATGCTGGACGGGTGGCGCTTCGGGAGGAGAACCGAGGAGGGCGACGAGGGGAGCTCGAAAGACAGCGCATCAAACAGCACCGCCGTGGTCGTCAACGACGGCGTCAAGCCGGACGTCGTGACGTTCACCGCCGTCATCGACGCGTGGGTCAAGTGCACGGCGCTGGCGCACGACTACCACTACTCCGGGCCCGGGCCGGGCGAGGCCGACGACGGCGAGAGGGGGCAGAGGGAGTCGTACTCGGAGTGGAGGAGGGCGCAGGCCGAGAGGGCAGACGGGCTGACGAGGAGGGCGGCCGAACGGGCCATGGAGATACTTGACCTGATGATCGCGCTGGGACACTACGACCCGGAGAGGGGGAAAGCCGGTGCTATCGGCTCGAAGAAGAAGGGGGGCGACAGGGCCATGGAGGAGCTGCCGTTCGAGCCGGGGATGAGGCCCAACTGCTACACCTACTCGGCCGTCATGAACGCGCTCGCCAAGTCCTGCTCGGCCGCCCGGGCCTACTCCTACAGCACATCCTCCCCCTCTTCTTCTTCTCGGTCCGCCTCCTCCCCTCCAAATAACGGCAGGAACAGCGGACGGCGCCAGCGGGCCAGGGAGTACAACCCGGCACAGGAGGCCGAGGACATGCTCGGGCGCATGATCGAGGGACACGCCCGGTACCGGAAGCGCGTGGGGGAGGACGGGGTCTGGCGCGGCGCCGACGTGGCGCGCGGCCTGGCCGACGACGCGAACGGCGTGACCGAGTGGAACGTCAGGGATCTCGCGGCCGACGCCGACCCGCTTGAAGAGGACGAGAGGCTCGACGACGACGGACTCGGCGGCGGGGCGCCGCAGTCGGGACTCGCACCAGGCGAGGAGAAGGGCGAGGAGAAGAGCAAGGAAGACAAGGAGCCGCACTGGTACGACCCCCGGCCGGACGAGCTGTCCTTTCCCCCGAACGCGGTCAACTACAACTCGGTCCTGAACGCGTGGAGCCGTGCTTCTCGGTACGACCCGCTTGCGGCGGGCCGGGCCGAGTCGATTCTCCTGGACCGCATGGAGAGGCCTGCCGAGGAGGGGGGGGACGACGTGAACCCCGAGGCGCTTGCGTACTCGCTCGTCGTCAACGCGTGGCTCCGCGGCTTTCGGGGGAGCGCCGGCGTCGAGGTCAACGAGGACGAGAGCGTCAACAAGGGGAGGAGGAGGAGGAGGGCGGGGGACTACACCGACCTGGAGAGGATGGGGAAGGCCCTGAACATAGTCGACAGGATGGAGGCGTGGGCGAGGCGGATCCGGTTGGGCGAGGGCGGCGGGTGGAGCGGCGGCGGAGGCGCGACCGGGAGCGCGGCCGACGTCGACCCGGACGACCCGGCCGACGACCTCCTCCTCGACGACGAGCTCGCGGTGGAGACCGCGGCGGCGGCGACATCCACGACACGGCCCTCGATCGCCAACCCGGACAACCAGCTGGGGAACAGCGGCGCCCGAAAGCGGGACAAGGCGCGCGACATAGACGCCGAGGTCTACAACGGCATCCTCTCGGCGTTCTCCCGGGAGACCACCAGGGATCACTCGGCGGACGTCATGCGGCTGCTTGATAGGATGGAGAGGCTGGCCGACGAGCTCGACATGCCGTCGGTGAGGCCGAACCAGAGGACCTACAACGTGGCCCTCTCGGTGATCGCGAACAGCGCGAGCAGCGTCCCGTCGAGCCTGGACGAGTACTACGAAAGCATCGGCAATAAGACCGAGGAAGCCGCGGCCATGAAGGGTGAGAACGCGACGTCCACGACGGCGTCGTCGGCCAGGCGGGCCTTCAACCCCCTCCACCCCGGCCGCGCGGCCGAGTCCATCCTGAGCCGGATGCTCTCGTCCGGCCTCCGTCCCAACGCGTACACGTTCGCGTCGGTCCTGAACACGTACCAGCGCATCCCCAACGGCAAGCTCGACGCGGCCATGGCCGCCGACGCCGTGATACGAGGCATGGAGTCGCTCCACCTCCACGGCCGGATCGACGACGCCCCCGACGTCTTCCACTACACCATGGCGTGCGCGTGCTGGAGCCGGAGCGGCGAGGCGGGCGTGGCCGGGGAGAGGTGCTCGGAGATACTCCGTCACATGATGGAGCGGGACGCGGCGGGCCACGACCGGGTCCGTCCGAACATACGCACGTTCAACGCGGTCATCGACAGCCACGCCTACAACGGGCGGGTGGGAGACGCCGAGGACATGCTCATGTCGATGGTGGACAGCTACGAGAGCTCGGCGGCGAGGTCGATGGACGGCATCGAGGACGAGGAGCTGCCGGTCCGTCCGGACTCGTTCTCCTTCAACACCGTCATACAGCAGTGGGCCCGGACGAGGACGCCCGAGGGCGGACGCAGGGCCGAGGCGGTCCTGAACCGGATGCTCCGGTTCATGAACGACGGCAACGCCGACGTCCGCCCGAGCGAGAGCTCGTTCGCGTACATAATCTTCCACTACACCAAGGGCGCGGGGCGGCTGGCGAAGGACGCTCCGGACCGCGCGCTTGGACTGCTAAGGAAGATGATCGGCCTGTACAGGAGCGGGTACAAGGAGCTGTTGCCCGTGCAGCAGAACCGGACCAATCCCATCTTCTGCTTCACGTCGGTGATCGACGCGCACTCGGTCCTGCGCCGGCCGGACTCGGGCGCCGTGGGCGAGGAGCTCCTGGGCCACATGACGCGGCTCAGCGGCAGGGTCGAGAGCCTCCGGCCGAACACGTACGCCTTCCTCTCGGTCCTGTACGGGTGGTCGTCGTGCGGGTCCGTCGACGCCGGGAGGAGGGCCACGGCTTTGCTGGAGCGGATGGAGGCCGAGATGGTCGAGTCGTCGAGGGCGGGGGAGGAGTGCATATCGAGGACGACGCAGCGGTGCTACGTGCTCGCGCAGACGGCGTGGGCACGGAGCCCGGCGCCGGACAAGGCCGAGGGGGCCCGTCGCGTCCTCGAGATGATGGAGCGGAGCTACGAGATGGGGAACATGGAGTCAAGGCCGAACGCCCAGGCGTACTCGATGGTCCTGAACTCGTGCGCGTTCGCCGACATGGTCCAGGACGGCAAGACCGGGAGGCTCGTGCGGGCGAGCCCGGCGTCCCAGGCGAGGGCGTTCGAGGTGGCCGAGTCGACCCTGAGGAAGGTCCAGGGCGAGCCGTACCCCGGGGTGCTCCCGAATCCAGTCATATACGGCACGTTCATCAAGTGCTGCGGCCGACTCGACCTGCCGGGGGGGCGTTCCGAGGCGGCCGCCGCCTCGGCCTTCGCCGACTGCTGCGACGCAGGCCTCGTCACGGACTTCGTCCTGACGCAGCTCCGGTACGTCCTGAGCCCCCAGCGGTACCTGAGGGCGCTGGCCGACAGCGGGTACAGGGACGTGAACCGCAGGGGAAAGAGCCTGTCGAGGGACGGGAAGAGGCTCAGGCGCATCAGGTTGGACGAGCTGCCGGCGGGCTGGAGGCGGAACGCCGAGAGGTCCGTCCGTGATAGATGATAACAACTAACTAATACTCGGAAGATGCAAACGAGAGCCTGTGTTGTTGTTTATGTTTAATCTTTTAGCGTCTGTTCTGTTTGTTAGTTGTTGGTTTCTAATGTACACTTCTGAGACAAAGGCTCCTTTACGCGAAACCCCTGTTTTACATATATGCTCCTCTTCTTTTGTTCCTTTGATAGGTATCCAAACACAGATATCTCCTCCAATGGCAATTTCTAAATCTTGACTACCTGTCCTGTTTTGATTCCCTAACTAATTCACACTTGTTTTCACTTTTGGTGACGGTTTCATTCCGGGCCGAAACTCTAAGTCGGCACCGATCCGGCGGCTAAAAGTTGCCGCCGGGCTGACCTTTTTCTCTATTCCCAGTTGTCCATATTGACGCTCGTCATGAAGTCCGAAGTGGACTGCACGCGGGATATCACGAGGGGGACCGCAACGTCTGAGGGCTGGACGCCCGGCAGGCTCGAGTCAGACGTGTCCTCGCTCCCGTCTAGGCTCGACTTCTCGCAAGCCTGTCGGGCGGCCGCGTCGGGACCAGCGCCGACCTTGGGGCAATTCTCGACGACGGGGCGGTACTCCTCGTCGTGATCCGTGACGGTGAGTTCCCACGGGCTGAAGGTGCCGAGATTCCAGTCGCGGCAGGCCGCGCAGAGGGCGCAGGGCTGGGCATCTCCCTGTTTGGATGGAACAAGAAGAGACGGTCACAAGTCAGCAGCAGGCTACGACAACCAGAAAATCCAGCAGAAAGAAGCTCACCTCGTCGCAGCTATGTGGGACAGCACTGCACTGTATATCCTTCGCTGGATCCCTCTCCAGCGTGCGCTTCGCCACAGACTGGACCACCGCCATCGGCTTGTCCTCAACGACCTCGTTGACGCTCGTCACAGTCGCGGGCTTTGCCTCGACGATCTCCTCCTTCTTGATGGCATCCGCCGAGGACTCCTCGGCATCGCAGTCGTCGTCGGCCTGACCCTCTTCGCTCGGGAATGTAAAGTTGAAGTCCGGCACATCGTCTTCGACGACGATGCCGTCCTGGTCGACGATCTGGCCCATGTCTTCCTGACTGTGTTCCTCGCACACAACCTGCGAGGGGCGCAGTTGTTGAGGGATCTCCACGGACGCCGCCGCGGCCCTGGCCATGGCGGACTGGAGAGGATCGACCACTGGATCGCACATCCCGGAGAGCGGGTTGGACACCGGCGCGAAGTGTGCGCTTGGCTCGTCGTCGCTGAGGAGGGCGAAGCTGGCGCTGCTCTCGGCGAGAGACGGCGCCTCACGGAAGCCTGTGGGGCCCGAGTAGACCGAAGGAGGAGAGGTCGTCACCGTCGACGTGGAGCAGCTGCTGATGAGACGGGTGAGGTGCTTCCCACCCCCCCGTGCGGGTCCGACGACGGTCTGCCCGTCGGCGGAGACGCGGCCGGAAGGTATCCTCCTGACCCTGCCAGGCTTCGAGGCCGTGGCGACGCCCACCGCGGACACGACGACGGCATCATCGGTTGTGACTCGAGACTTTTTGGACCTCGGCGCGGATGAACCCTTCTTCGAGCCCTTCGATGACTTGCGCTTGAGTGTCTTGCCGCCGCCGCTGGCGGGACGTATTGTGGCAGTGTTGGAGGTGGTCTGATTCTCGCTCGACTTGCTTTTGGATGGATGTACCGTCGGCTTGGGTTGATTTGCTGGTCGTACGAGCTCGGGGCGGCCCTTTGCCTCCTGCGCTGCGAGCTTGGATATCGACGGCCGGCCGGGCATGGAATGAGACCGGCGCTTCAGCTCGTCGACCTTGGGACGCCAGTACCTCTGTGGGAGCAATTTTATATTCAAGAAGAGTTAGAACAGGGTTCAGGCAAGCAAGAACATAGAACTCGGACTGTCAAGCCACAAGCTCGAGCTAACGAACGAAACTGCCTCACCTTACGGTTGTTGACGAACCAGTTCGTGAGCTGTTTCAGCTCCAAGCCTGTATCTTCCATGATCTCGATTTTCTCATCCTCAGTCGGGTATGGATCTGCGATGGACAAATGAAAGAAAGATCAGAACTCAAAGTCTTCAAGTCAGATGGACACGAGCGATTGTCTCCTGTGTCCCAACGCCAAATCCAACATGACAACTCATATGTGCAACTCACGCTCGATGTGCTCCGGACTGAGCATCCAGTTTTTCAAGTACTGCACCGCATACTGTCCCAACGCAGTCTTCGCCTTGGGCTGGTACCGTCCTGGCATGCCAATCCCGCCGCCGCTCTTCTTCTTCGACTTCTTCTGGCTCGACGACGGGGAGGACCTCCTCGTCGTCGTTTCGGAATCGTCCTTGTAGTCGTCGTCGTCGCTGTCCAACTTGCGGACGCGGGAGTTCGTCAGGCTGTACCTTCTCCTTGGCGGTTTGCCGGCCCTGCCGCCACTGTCTCGTCCGGACGCCGATCCGGACGACCGGTTCGACGAGCTGTTGTCGGAGTGGGACTCGTCCTCCGAGTCGAGTGGAGTATCGTCCATCTCCTCCCGGACCGCGGCCGCGACGATGGCCGTCGCTCGGGCTGCGGCCTTTCGGCGGCTGCGGACGGAGAGCACGGGGGGAGCCTCGACCGTCGCCATTGTTAGTCCCCGAGGTTTGGTTTGGACGGGATCGATCTCGAGCCGGATGAGTCGTAGGGTAGCTCCTGTGAGCTCTCTCCTCTATTGGTCCGGCTCGATCTTCTCTATGCGACCTCCACAATGTTTTGGCACTTTTCAATATCTTTGGCTGTTGGAGACTGGCTCTTCTGTTCGGTTCTTGAAGCTCTGTGGGGCGATCGGCATTTTGTGGTCAGTGTTTAGAGGCGAGATTTTGAACGGAGTTGGGTTCAGCCCCCGCGGATCATCTTCCGGGGGATGATATGCTCATAGAGGTAGTCCGTCGAACCTCCAGCTCGGGACATGAAAATACCGCAGCCTTGCCCGTAGCAGCTCACTTCGGCATAAACCTTCGGCACAGACGTAGACTACCGATACCGCTACCAGGCCTCCTCGTGGCGGAGTGGCCGAAGATCCGCGGGCGGCGGTGGATATGGATCGAACGGACCCAACGACCGGATCCCTCACCTTTGATTTCCACTTAAAATTGCAAATGGACCAATCCTCAACCTATTATTCTCATTGTGTTGTTTGTTGTTGACGCTGTGAACGTTGGGGAAAGAGTGGTTCGGCGCCGGGGTACTGGGTTCGGCATCTGTCTCCTCTTGCCGCGAGCTGTCTCGTCGTTTGGGGCCATCCTGTGGCGGCGCTCGATCTAAAGTGTCACGTCTGTGCGTCGCTGTTTTCTCACTCAGCCGAATTGGGTGGCTGTGAGAAAGGCCTTCCAATCAGCGGCTGACTGAGAAATTGACGTCTGGGGAAGTCACGTGTCACGATTAACTTTTATATGAAGAACAGGTCACTAATGGAAAAGGCGAGTGAACAAGTGCTCATAAGGACGATAATGTGCGTCAGTTTTCTATTCATTTTACAAATCTATGGTAAAAAGCAGGTTTGCTCCTTATTTGTGTGGAAAGCGAATTCTTTCTTGTTCCAAATATCGTGACGCGTCGGGATATGAGAAATTTGCCGCGAGGCAGTACTTTGTTGTTTTGTCCGTGGGTTGTCTGGTTGTGCGATCACAAGTCACAAGTTCGCGATGATTGTGTCGCCAGACTGGGAATTTTGAACAGACATGTTCAAAATTCCCGTCCCGAAAATTCCGGGGGGGCGGGTGTTTAAGGGCTTCGGGAGCGAGCAGTACATAATGTTCCCGAATTTTCGGGACAAGGCAGGGTTATCCCGCGTACGTCGCGCAGCACAACGGATCTTGCTCACTTTGACTTTTACAAGCCGCCACGGGCTATCGTAGAGTCAGACCAGCTTTCCCCCGTCTCTCATCCCATCCCATCCCGGAGGGCCCAGAGCAGAGTCAGGGGAAACATAAGCCCCCATGAGGTGAGGGCATACCTGGAGAGATCGAGAGCTGTCTGTTGTCTGCAGCTGTGGAAAGGCTGGATGGCTGGATGCACCTTCCCCGAAATTATTTCGGATGGATCTTTAGAAGTGCCGTGGAGGAATGGCACACTCAGGGATAAAAAGGCCCCAACCGATCCTGTGGTGACGGTTTGTATAGGTAGGTACCTAATATCATCGACCAACCATTGGGGCCAACCAAAAGAGGCCTCGAATCAGCTTCTATGAACCGCATCATAGGCAGGTAAGTAAGAATAAAAGAAGTGGGTGCATGTGACCCGCTTCGTTCGAATTAAAAACACTGCTCTGAATTATCTTGCATCTGTTCCTCCTTTGTTGGCATCAATGATCTCAGTGTGGCTATTATTAATTAGATAGGTCAAGTAAAAAAGGCAAGGAGCAAAGATTAGAGATTAGATAGACATGATCTCTACAAACAATAAGTCAGTCATCTGCATTTTTTTGCCCGGATTTTACGTATTGAGTCAGTTTGAAGCTGCCAGCTGCTGCCAGCCACGCTTTACGTCTGCTGGCTTCTTAAGTTCCTACAGGTTTTTCCTTATTGTCCTGTGAGTTTGATCCCCCCTGCCTGAGTATTTTTGGTCTCATTGCTTTTTGTGCGCCATCCCTTCTGACAACCAAGCAAGGCTTGCCCCAAGTCCCAAATTCAACAGTGGATAGTGGATAGTGGGTCAGCAAAGACTGTTTTCCTTGTTGGCCAAGGTAAGTCACATCAAAGAGTTTTGCTTTCTTGGGATTTGGAGGGCCGCACTTACTTTGGAGTACTAGGTTTTCCTGGTGTAGCAACGGTCTGGGCCGTGAAAGAGGAGCTAGCTGGAGTGACAGGCAGCTGGCAGGAAGGAAGGCCGGGGCATTCCAGGGTAAATGTATTTAGATTCTGTAGGCAAATCTGTGTCGTTTATGTATTTTGTCATGAGACAGGAGATAGATTGGTGGATATATGTCCACTGCCCATTGCACAGCCTTCCAAACAACCCCCCATCACTATTGGCTGAGACTTTTTGTTCTATCTCGGACAACTGTACCTCTTGCTCACATCCCTCCTCCTCCTGTCCAGCGCCTCGCCGAGATAAGTCTCCCTCTGCTCAGTCGTGAGCCTCGGGTGCCACATCCTGATCAGCAGTACGACGCGGTCCGAACCCGCATCGTTCCGAACCTCGTGCTCGAACGAGTCGTCAAACAGAAGGACTTTCCCGACCTTCCACCCATGCCACTCGTCCTTGATCCGTATCCCGCACTCCTTCTCGGTGCAGTCGGGAACCACTAGACCGAGGTGGGCAGTCCACCTCAGATTCGTCGGACCGCAGTGGGGACGTATCCGGGTGCCGGACTCGAGGCGGCTGAAGATGACCTCGCCACCGCCAGCGTTCGCGAGACTCACGGCGCCGGGACAGCTCCTCCGCAGCAACGCCTTGGTGTACGGCGCGTCGGAGTCGCCCGGTTTGGCGCCGGTCCCGAAGAGCACGTACTCCTTCCATCCCTTGCCGACGACGACCTTGTGATCGTCGTGGCCGCTCCCCCGCTCGCCTGACCCGACGTCGGTGAACCCGTCCCCGAAGCTGCCGCCCCTGCCGAGACCGGTCGAGAGGGTCAGGTAGTCCTCCAGTATACCATCGGCGCTCGACTCCAGTAGCCCACACCACGACGGGTGATCTCCCCGCGGTATCACGGGACCGTTTATTCCCCTCAGTATGGGACACATGTACCCTGGCCTTTGCATCGGATCGACCCAGTCGCAGCACCTCGTGGCCACGGCCATGTTCGCCACATGCCGACTCACGACGCGGTGCTCGGGCACCTCCTCCATGCTCAGCATCAATTCCATCCAGGCGTCGTCCATGACATTCTTGATCTTCTCCCGTCCTTCTACGCTCGGACTCGGGACGAAGACCGTCATGACCACCGAGATGCACTGCACCAGCCTTTCCCGCGCCGAGTTCACCTCGCCCGCGTCGAGCTCGCAGTACGCACAGAACAGCAATTTCTCCGCGAGCAGGACCGACCGTCGAAGGAAGTCGTCGAGCTTGTCACCGCACCGTCGTTCGTTCGTGCCCGAACTCTTTCCGATGTACGGCCACGCCTGGCGGTATGGCTCGAGGGAACGCTGGAAGCCCGACATGGCGGGGAGGTAGTCGCCACGATCCCAGAGGGCCGCGGAGGATCGCCACGTCTCGTCGGTTAGGGCGAGTGTTTCGGCCGTGATGCCGTTCTCGTTGTCTGGCTCCCACTTTGGATGACGTGCGATTGAGATGTCACAGTTTTGTATGTAGCCATCAACAGCAAACCCATCAGAATCGAGTTTTCGATCGTTTTGCAATCAGTCGTTCGTTTGACGTTACAAGAGGAGGTATCAGGCCATCAAAGTTGTCGCCCATCAATCGAAATGACGTTGTCAAGTTTGTAAGCTCTCTTTCGAAGGCAACTCCGACGACACCTTCTCCGAACTTACCCAGCACCAGACCATCCGCCCCCGATCGTCATCGTCGCCTTCCTCCGCCCGTTTGCTACGGTCCCGCTCCGCGTCCGAATCCCTCCTTATCCTCCTCTGCGTTTTGAACCACCTCACGAGCTCCCTCAGCGGCAGCATCGCCCGCGCCAGCTCCTTGCACTCCTTTCGGTGCCCGGCGCGCCAATGCTTCCGCTGGCACGTCGTGTCGTGGTACGCAGCGCAGGAACAGTCGGCGCACGCGAGGAGCTTCCGCGGCTTCGTGGGGGACGAGGGGGGTGTCTTGGGGGCATCGTGGCAGGAGGGGGGGCGGGAGAGCGGCTCCCCGCAGGCGTCGCAGGTCTGCCAGTCGGTGTACAGCGACAGTTCGACCATCGCTGATGTTTTTCCCTTGTTTTTGCTTGGTTGAGTTGTGGTCCTGCGCTGAAGTAAAAGGTAAGTTGGATATTGGGAACCTTGGAAGCGGCCGCCCGAGGAATGTGAAGTCGCCAGCAAAGTTTTTTCTCAGGGCAAGGCTAAAGTCTCGAAATGTGAAGTCAACATCGGCTCCCCATCCGATTGCAATGGCCGTGAGAAACGATGACGCCGCCGCCGCCGCCGCCGTCGTACGATAGGTACCTACGGCGGAGAGCGCGAGGGCGCGAGGCGAGGAGCCGCGAGGCCGCGAGACCCACTATGCAAGCACCTTCTATTTGGGGGCCATAAGATGGATACGTTTGGGGGCATCCGCGGTAAGAAGATTCTTCTATTCACGTACCAGTCAGGGTGTATTTAGTGGGCTATTATCCCGTTTCCCTCTAAAAACAAAAGCCTCGAGCTAGCAGGGGACCTCGAGAGATTCGATCAAAAGTGATGTGTCCTCGGAAAGAGAAGCGGAAAGGAGAATCGACGTCGAAGCGACGGTGATAGAGGGACGGACATCGCACTGTCTCATCGACGACGCAAGGAAGTACGCCGAGCTCCAGCACGTGCGTGCGCAACACCTGCTGGCGACGGGCCACAGCATGTCGTCGCCGCAGCCGCCGCGGCAGCCAGCAGTGCCAGCAGCATTGGCAGCATAATACGAGGCCGAAAAGAGAAAGGTTTGCAGTGGCGATGGCTGCGGTGAGGAACTGTCAGCAGAAAGCTTTAGCTAGAGGCAGCTGGGTCTCGCTGCGAACGTGGGCGCTGCAAGAAATATCGAAAACACCTTAATCATCAACTTTACACTTCAAACATCCCTAGTAATCCGCCTTGTAAA
>JAAMXK010007854.1:0-12937 GCA_019693575.1 Thalassiosira oceanica | reverse complement strand
ACAGGAGCGGGGGCAGAGGAGGCCCACCGTGACTGGAGCGGGATGGAGGCCGACGCACGCGGGCATACTGTCGAGGAGGCTGAGCCAACAGCATGGTGAGTGTTTCTTTATTCGTCAGGCTCTCACCCGTGCCCCGCTTACATTGATTGACTTCCGGCATGGGTTCACGGCCGAATGGAAACTGAATTCCCCTTTCATGGCAAAATTGGCCGTGCCTTTTGAATGAATCGAATTCATCATTGCCAAAAAATTAATGAAAAACGGACACAAAACAACAATAAACAGACGAGCGGAATAACCAGTCGGTGTTGGAGTACCACCAGATCTTCGCGAGCCTCAAGTCGTCCGACCCGACGGCGCCGGCCGGGGCATTGCACCAGCGGACCATGGCCAAGATCGCATCCCTGCGGGCCGAGGAGGGACGGGCTGAGGAGGAGGCGCGTCTCGCCGAGCTCCGCGCGCTGCAGAACGAGACCCGTCTCAACCGCCTCGTGAGGGGGGTCGCGGGCCTCGCCGCGAGGGGAGGGGCCGGCCCGCAGCTCGACGGGAGCGACCGGTCCCACGACGGCGCGAGCCCTAGGGAGTCGACCGGGACGCCGGCCAGCACTCCCGTCCTCGGGAACGGCCGGCAGACCTTCATAGGCCGTCCGGCCCTGCTCGGCATGCCGGGACTGAACGGTGCCGTCTCCCGGGGCATCGTCGACGGATTCGCGAGGCGGACGTCGCAGGACGCGCAGGGTTCCAGCAGGGCCGGGTTTGACTGGAACGCGCGCGACGATCACGGGAACGACCACGCGGTCGCCTACGAGGTCAGCACTATGCCCCTCGGGGGCTTCCTGCCGGGGAACGGAGGCCACCGCGAGGCGAGTGGGAAGGGCAACCTCGCCCCCAGGAAGAGCGTCGGCAACCTGACGTTCTTCGGCAACGACGACCAGAGCAGGGGCGACGCCAACTCGGCATCGGCGATGAGCGATATCTCCGGATTGTTCCTCGACGAGACGGACAACACCACCGTTGACGACGACGAGGAGGAGGATCTCAGGTCGAGGTCGGCAAGGCATCATGAGCTCGCCCAGATCATTCGGGCGTCAAGGGCGTCCAAGTCGTCGTCCAGTTCCACCAGTTCGATATATAGTCCCACGCCCAACAAGAAGGGTCCCACACCCAACGAGGAGGGCGCGTTGGTGTTGCAGAAGATGAGCAAGCTGCAAAAAGACGAGCCGGTGGTGGCCGCGAGGAGTCCGAGGCGGCCGGGTCTGCGGAGGAGGAGGTACAGCGCGACCGCCGTGGCGGCGCTCGCCGAGCCTTCGCTGCTGAGCACCGTCCAGTCCGAGGAGCTCGAGAACAGTTCGTCGTCCCACCGGTGTCGACGTCGCCACTCGCTGGCCCCCGGAGTCGAGTACGATGTGCCACTGGAATCCGACGGCGGACGCTCGCCACACTTTTTCGACCCCGACGACCCGCACGGTCAGATGCACGTCCAGGTCCAGTCCTGCGACCTCGAGAGCGGACGGATCCTCTCCTCCGCCTCGGGACTCGCGCTCGCCGAAACACCGGGCTCGTACCACGCCGGCCGGGGCGGCGATGCCCTCAATAGGTCCGACCATACGGGGTACTCGTCGTACTCGTGCCTGAGCGACATCACGGGACGCAGTAGGGAGGGTTCGCTCCACGGGCTGATTGTGGGGTTTCGGAACCGGCTGAGCGCGAGTGGGGACGATCTGATAGTGGGATTTGGGAGGAGGAGGAGGGCGATGAGCGATGATACGAACGGGTGAAACAACGTATGGTGTCGCTTCGAAGGACTGATGTTGTCGCGCTCGCGATCCTCTATTTGCTGGTTTCGGTCCTTCGGCGTCTACCAATCCCGAAGGGTCGGGAGTCAAAGACCGCTGGGGAGGTTGGTTTATTTTCCAGCATGTGCAGTTTTCGAAGTGCTGTCGGGAAAGAGAAATGCGGGTTTATCATGGGCCGGGGAAAGGGAAAGGTGATGTACAGTCATGTATAGGTCCCCCTCTCGTCTCCGTCCCAGCCGTCTCCCGTCTGTAGGATAGACGATGGTGGGGGAAACGAGCTATATATCGCAATGTACATTTTTTTTGTCACGGCGGCACCGCTTTCGATTCTGCTCCTCCCCACCACGTGGACACTACTCTTCGTCGTGTTTGTATGTATGCTTCCACCAGCCAGTAGTGTCGACCCTTCTGAGCTCCCGGTGAAAAACCGTTGACTCCTGCCGGTTGTAGTGAGCTTCTTTCGCCGCGAACCCGATCTCGTAACTGGATATTCATTGAACATCTTATGAGTCACACACATAATAGTCACAACTCTAGTAGGTAGGAAGTTTGAACTTTTGATCACACAAACATTTTCCAGATTAGATCTACCTACAGCAAACACTTAACACAGTAACACCACCGACAAATATGACAAAAAAAGTTCATTCCTGAGTATGCTTCACCACCAACTCTCACGAGTCCTGCATCGCAGCACATGCGGCCATAGACGATGTCGCAGCACCAGCCCAAGAAGCGAAATAGCCGTTGCCAGTGTAAACGAATGGCCCATTGAAGGAAACGAGGCATGCTTCGACAATCCAGGCCACGGCGAGGGCTCCGAATAACTCGACGGAGGTCAAACAGAGGTAGAGTTTCGAATCGACGTTTCCTAAGCAGTACGACGACAAGTCAGTCCAACAAACATCTATGCGCGATTTTGGAGGCGTCGCTAGCCAGGCAGCCGCAATTGATGGTGCATTCGACATCACCAGCATCCCAAAATGTCAGACGAAAGCTATTCGGTATGTTGAATTGGATGTACTAGAATATGATTATCTTCCAATGACCGACCATGCAAAGCATGATCTAGTGTCCCCTAATCGCCAAAGGCTCCCTACATAATTAACCAAGAAAAGGCAACAAGTTTGCAGTCGTGGTCACATCCTACCCCCTGAAGCAGTGGCAGAACCTGCGGTCATTGTCCCCCATGCTTAGCACAGTATTCAGTGGTATTCCTCTGATGGCCAGCTTCAGTTCATTTGTTTGCAAATTGTCTTGAAGGGTGTTTGCCCGTTCACGGTTTCTCTTGTTCTCCTCTTCAAACATGTTTTTCAACCACACAGCCTCTTCAACATCAGCCTTCAGCTTCTCGATGATTCTCTCTTGTTCCAACTCCTTCCACTTCAACTCTTCGATCTCACGACGGAGCTCGCTGTTTTCCTCCTCCCTGTCGAAAATCTCATCTTGCTTCTTATGGCATCCTTTGCAGCATTCGATTTCTTTGCCATTTACTGTGTCGTCATCTGACAACAATGACGTTGATAGCATTGACTCGCTGCTATCATGCGAACCATTGCCACCAGTTGGGATGAAAGGAGAAGTCATTTGTTTGGAGTTCTATTCGTCCATTTATCCTCTGTTTCGTAACCAGAGACATTAAATATTTTATTCTCTCGAGGAAGCACTTAAGTGCAATCTCTTTTTCAAATGTTTGTTCCTTGGTTGACGTCTCTACTGTAGAACTCATCAGGTTCCTCCCTTGCAGCAAGGTCCGTTCTTCTTGTCTCCCCTTAAAGATTGAGCTTTTCGTTCACGTCTCTCGTCTGCAAACCTACCAGGGCCTTTCATCGCAGGATGCTGATTTCGAGCAATCAAGATGAGGTCGATGCAGTTGCTGAGTTGCAGAGAGCTCGCAGAGAGCTCCTGTCCAAGATTAAGAGTTTGACGAAGACGGATGTTCCAGCACTCCCTGCATATCTTCTGCTAGAAGCGAATGCGTTATCTGAAAGAATTGCCTTGATAGTGTGGCACTCTAGAGGTGACACATCCACCACGGATATTGACGGCATGTTGAACATCCCGGGGGCATGTGCGGTAGACACCGTGTTATCTTGTCTTGACGTCGAAGGTGCAGGAATGGCCGATTTTGCTAGAGTACTTAGGAGAGATCTAGCCACAACAAACGTGAAGCAAGTTCTCATTAGACTTCAGGACGGGGCTAACTGTGGACCAATTTCCTTTGCAATTGCGGCAGTAGCGATCCATAGACGGAAACTGTGCCGCCCCGATATCGATGCGTGCGTGGAATTCGGTAGCCGATTGGGTTCCGCTGTAAGAAAGAGGCACCGTCACGGAACTGACATGTACCTTTCTCAGCCCGAGGTGTACTCTTTTTTGGGGGGAGTTCTCGACGAAAGCGCTGATGTCACGGCCACATGTCTCAGACAGGGGGACCTGTTCCAATATGACTGTAGAAGGAGGATTACCAGTGTGCTCGAAAGTGCATGTAATGAAGGGAGAAATGTGTGGGTTGGTGAGTCGTGAAGAGCAGTTATTCCATCTCCTTTCCTCTTGCTCAGCTATATTTCTAGTGATCACTGTGTCAGGACACACCTTCCTCATTGGGACCATTTCGCGTGGTCGGTACGCAGTGATTGACTCACTGGCTAATGAGGCGCTGAATGGCCAAGACAGCAGTGGGTTCTTCCTGATATGCGATTCTCTTAAGGCATTTGAGAAAGTCCTTCTTGCGAGTGTTTCCTCACGCACGAGCTCCCATAACATGAATTGGCCATCAAGGATCTTTGATGCAATTGTTTTCGAAAAGAGTGGAAACGGTGAGTTTTTGTCAGTGCTCTCCTTTTCATGCTCCACCACTGTGCTCGTTTTCTTATACAATTATACAATCCCAGATGGCCTTACTAGCTCAGCTCAAGTTCTCGAGAGGATTGAACAAAATATTCAGCAGGAAAATTTTGCCCAGCCACTCCTAAGCCCTAATGCTGCAGCATCTCGTGATGATGTATCCATTCCTGAGGAGTATGTCCAGCAACAATTGGTTCTTGAGTCTGCGTCTGCGCCAGGGCAGGTTGTGGATTCTTTGGACGACTCTACCAGGGAGCCTCCAGCTGGTGACAGCAGTTTAACAATCGCGGAGGACAGTGATGCTGTCCTGTCAGCAGATGGACCAACTCCTTCTGATCAAGGCTCTTCTGTGTCATCACCTCGAATGTAAGGCATTTTCAACTCAAATTTCTCCACACCTCTCATCTCTTACATACACCATCTCTTACACACACCTTACCCAGCCTTGAGGAAGACAACTCATCCTCTCCGGACGAATCACTCATGTCCTTTTCCGACAGGACCAACCGTAAGAGGAACATTTCCGGCACTACGAGGGAACCCTGCACGGGGAGGAGTGTTGTCAGTGAGGGAGTTTCCAGTAGGAGGCCCCCGCTCAGACGGAGTAGTAGGTTGAGGAGCAGCAACGAAACCAGCACCAGCACTGGCACGCATGGATCGAACTCAATACCTGACGAGTCTTCTGGGACCTCAAATGACCAATCAAGCTCCGAGTCTTCTGGGACCTCAAATGACCAATCAAGCTCTGGAGACTCTTCCGGTGTGTGAATCAAATCGAGTGCTGCTACAATGTCATGCGACACTCTCAATCCTCCTGACCCTCTTCCTTCTCACTAGAACTTATTGAGAATGTGACAAACAAACTAGCCGAAATTAGACTTCGTGAGGATAGCTTATTCATTGCGAATTCAGTCAAACAGTTTTTGGCGAGCATCAACCCGGCATTTTATATCCCATCCTTCTACACTGAAATCGATGCCAGGCTAAATTTTTTCTGCGCGGGTTGCCAACGTCTTGACCTCAGGGCGCGACGTATCCGTACATCCGGAAATGATGAGGTGACCCTCTGCTCCTACTGTTACGACGGGGAAAACAACTGTCCATTGTGGGTTTCCAACCCGGATGGGTACGTTGGTGTTCCAACCGAAACGGAGAAGCGCGAGGACTCCTCGTTCAGAAAATCGCCATACAATGTGGACCATTTCCGGAGACTTGCCGATCTCAAGGTCAACGGCGGCTTGAGGAAGGGAGAAACGATTGAAGAAAGGCTTCAAAAGGATTGCCCTCTGTTGTTGCCAGGCAGAGTGTGGAAAAAAGCCGCTGTCAGTAAATTGTGGAACCACGGAGAAGGTGCTCTTTTTTTGCCCCAGTTCACCAGAAATTGTGCTGGTGTTCCTATCAGGGACACCCTCGTGGTGAACGAGCTGGGGGAACTTACGGATCAAATCAAGGATGAGTATCTCCTGGCTGATCTCAGCGGTAACTTCTCCACAGAGTATATCCATCAATGCGTGTATAAAGGTCTTTCTGGTGGAGGTGGAGGTGGAGGTTCAACAGTCAGAGGAAAAAACGTTGCCTTCCGTATGTTATACCCAGACAAGAGCAGAGACAACAACTGGGTTCAGCCGAGTGTACTGGCCAGTGTGTCGTCTGTAGGCGGGAATTACGAGCACATCAAGGAGAAGGCTATCAAGCTGAAGAAGCTGCTGTGCGTGGCTTCGATGTTTGAGCTATTTTTCCGTCACGCACAATGTGTCCTCAAGGCGTGGTCACCCGATGGATTTGATATTGCAAGTGTCGATTGGGACAGCAGCGAAGAAATCCCCATCGATGTCAAGCGTGAATGGCTAAAACTCGCTATCGAAAGTCTGAGCCTGTGCCCTGGAAGGGTGCCGAACTTTCTGGATCCGTCCGGATCAAGTTCTCTCGTGGGCGGGACTGAGGAGTCCAACCGAGTCGAAGATGCCATCGCCTCGGAAATCCTGGCAAATCCTGAGATCATGAATGATCTAAAGTTCCGGGAGGAGAAGGTGAGACTGAAAGAGATGTATAGAAAACTGTCAGTGCGTCTCTCCGGTTGCATCAACAAACACACACCCGTCCATTGAACAGGACGAGAGAATCGCCAAAAATACCAAGACATTCCACACTAACCTTGTGAGCGAAAAGATAGAGGACCTTCTGGATTTCCTAGACGTGCATAGAGTCAAAAGCAATATGGAATTCGATGCCTTCATGGCAGAACTTTCCAAAAAGTTCCAAGACATTGCCTCCGCTGGCCACGATCAGTTTCGCTTCAGCGACATCCGTCAATACGTGACCATGTCCGAGGATGAATACTACGGAGAAGACCGCACAGTTTATTTTGGGAAATTAATCCGCAGCATTGTTGTCCTTGTCGCGAAGAAGTGCGCTGACTGCGAATTTCCGGTCCGTGGTTTACCCGCCGAGTCGGTTAGTCAAATTGAAATAAATCATGGCACCCGCGGTCTCTCCGACTATATAGCGCCGGCCGATGATGCAAACAAAAATGGTGCCAGGAAGTTCGCCAAAAATGTAAAAGGCTACGACGGCTATGCTGTAGGCTGTTGTTGTCACAAGAAGGACGAGGACGCGCACCCACAAAGAGGTCAGGACCACCCCCAGGCAAGAGTCTGTCTGTCATGCCCTGACCTGCGCAGTTCACCAATTGGTTCGGGACAAAAACAATGTCTGTCTCCAATTGTGAGTCCAGGCAATCCACATACTTGTTCTCGCCATTTGACAATCGCAATCTGATTCACAACGAACATAAGGAAATTCTCATTCCAAGGACCATCACCGCTATCCAATCAATCATGGAAGATCCGAGCATTCTTCTTCCCTTCCAGATGGTTGGATTGATTTGTGAACTCGAGGTGGCTGGCTTCCTATCAGAGAGCAAGTATATAGAGAGCAATGCGGATGCTCTCCGCACAATCATTTACACCTGGACCGGGGGACAGGTCCTCGAGAACCTCACAAGGGTTGACGCAAGGTGGATCAACTGCAATAGAGGACAGAGCAAACATGCACATGCACATCCCTTCGGATCAACAACTGGACGAGATGCGATTATTCTTGACGTCTTTGTAAACATCGTCACCAAATTATGCAGGACTGATCCAAATGAGATGCTGAGGGAAAAGTATTCCGACTTCGGAACTATGTCTCCGTTTGAGATGTTTTCCGTCATATTCGACCACCAGCCCCGTACTCTTCCGGATGGGACAACAGCAGGCAGGAAAGAAGAAAAGATAAGCAGCCTCAAAGCAACAACAAACATCGTTCTTTTGATGGATGAGCTTCTGAAAACTGTTCCGCTCACGTCAACTACGAACGGGATCCGTACATTCCAACAACGAAGGCATGCAAAAGCTATGAACATTTCCATGCAGGACCACGACACCATCCATGCTGATTATACTGCACCATCACTTGCGTTCTTCGGAGAAGATGACAGCAGACCATCCATTTTATATTAAGGTCGGATGTGTCTCTTCCCGACTTGGTCTAGTCCTAAGGGTCGAGTTCATCCTGTCTGTGTACAAGGTCAATCATATAGTCTAGGTCATTCATATTCATCAGGAGATGCGGCTATTATTGTCCGTAACTATTATATAGCGGCTAATAGATAAATATAACGGCTAATAGATAAATAAACTGACCAGTGTAAACAACAGTGCGTCATGTCTTACATGGGTAGCATAGGGACTCAGGTCAGGCTAGAATACCAGTTGACCAAGACATAATAGAGCAATAGATTGTCATAGAATCGATTAACAAATAAGCGGTACATCAGACAATTGCATCGGGGGCCGTTGAGGCTGTTTGACAAGTCATTTTTTTTCTATGTAGTAGACAGCTTTATGTCTATGAGAGCCGCCTACTTTTGGAGGGGGTTCAACTAGAATGATCATTGACACTGAAGTGCTGGGGGGGGGGGACGACACACTGTTCTGTATCTGTTACCTTCTTCTCCACAGCTTGTGAGCAGTCGCATGTCAAAAGTGTATTAATGCAGGTGGTCAGGTCAAAAGTCAAAAGTTAAGGTCGAAAGCAAGGATGGAGGTGAAGCCCACACCAAACCAGGAACCACCAAAGTTCAGTGTCTTCGCTTGGCGGTAATGATGGAAGACTAGGCAAATGTCTTTGTAAAGAATAAAAAGGTAGACTTCATCACAAAAAAAAAATGGCAAGGGATTCCCCTCCACATTGAAATAAATGTTCACTAGCAGCCTCCCTCACAAAAGAAATATTGAATAACAGAAAAAATGGTAGCACACTTAGCTACACTAAACACCTATATATATACCTCCCCTAAAGATCGATATAAATATAGCTCATATCCCGGAATAAAGTTGAGAGACTTTAAGTCAGGCAGACACACAACATGACGATATGGACCTTACCGATGAGGAGGGTGTTTGGGTGGATGGAGTTGGAGACCCCGCCTGGAAACCATGGAACCGCCTCAGCAGCACGAACCAAGGAAACACAGGACGGGGCCTTGATGATGATGGTCTTGAGGTCTTGAAGGATGAGTGAAGCCCGCACCTGGAAACCATGGAACCGCCTCAGCAGCACGAACCAAGGAACCACAGGACAGGGCCTTGATGATGATGGTCTTGAGGTCTTGAAGGATGGCCTTGAAGGATGGAGCTTGGATGGATGGAGTTGGAGACCCCGCCTGGCTGGAAACCATGGAACCGCCTCAACAGCACGGACCAAGGAACCACAGGACGGGGCCTTGTGGTCTTGAAGGATGGAGCTTGGATGAAGTAGAAAGATTGAAGCTTTCAAAAATTTATTTTTAAGAAAAATAATAAAAATCTTCTCTCTCACACTGCTCTTGCTCTCCCTCCAAAGAGTTAGCCGTAGGTTCTTACTTGCTGGAAAAGGATGATGCGTCAACAAAATGCTAGTAAAAGACTCTGTGCTGCATCGCTACTTGCTGATCATGAACAAACTGATCAAAGAAAAGAGTTTTGCGGAGGCAACCTGACATCCATTGACGACATTAAAAAAATCACTCAAGATGTGATAGGGAACAACAATATCAAGAAGCAAGGATTGAAGAGGATTGTATCTTCAATTAGGATTGCTGCGAGGAATAAACTTCTACTAAAGAGGTCTAATGATAATCATCAGATTGGTCTCCGGTTTATTGAATTGGAACAGGAGGGAACAGATCAGAGCAAGGAGGAAATGGAAAAATTAGAGGCATATATCAGGGAAGATGATGAAGGTTTTTGGGAAGATGGTATGCAGGAAAGTGAACGAATGATAAAGGAGGTTTCTGAAGATTTGGGAAGGAAATTAGTTGACACTGCAGGACATGTGCCAACGGAGTTGCTGAACAATCGATCTCTGCAACTGGCACAATGTGAGGAGAAAATTGAGGAACTCAATGCTCTGATTGAGAACAACAATGATGAGATTTTACACCTTCAGACTCGGTTGGCTGAGGAACAAGATAAGATGAGTCCGAACGATAGAATCTTACAAAGACTCAGTTTGGCAAATCAGAGAATTGAGAGGATCAAGCCAATTCACGAGGAGGCCGTTTTCCACAACCAGGAGCTCAGTGCTATAAATGGCAAATTGACCACCGAACTGAGGAATAAGGATTATCAGATCAGGGCAACTGTAGAAAGAGAGCTCGTTCTGGCCAAGCAGCTCAAGGAGGCAAAGTTGTCTCTCGAAACAACTACGAAAAAACTTACTGAAACGGAATCTAAACTTACTGAAACGGAATCTGCTCTGACGGAGAGGGATGACACAATCACGGCACTTGAGTCAGTGGAGACCAACTTGAGAGAGGAACTTTGCAATAGTAGTTCCAATAGGGAGAATCAACTGGGTAAGATATATCTTGACACTATGTTGAATTATATTGACCAATGATCTCAAAATCAGCTCTGATGATCAGCAATAGCTACAGCTACAGCAATGAAGTCTACATTACTACTATATCACCCTGGAGCAGAGAATAAGAAACTCCTTGGGGAGACCAAGAAATTGGTCAGAGTCAGATCAAATTTAGAGATGAAGAATATCGGACCAGTGAGGCCCTCAATGAGCAAAGAAGGGAAAATCGACATGCAGTGGGCATGTGGCCGGTCTGTAGCTTCGGGAAGTGTAAACAAGCACAACGAATACATCCCTCACCTCCTTGAAAGATCAGAATTTGACATAATTGCGGTGCCAGTTCGCGCTAATGACAAAATGAAAGGGGGGAGATCGAGAAGAAGGGAGCACCACTTGAGATTGTACATCTGGGGGGTGGAGCATGGTCAGCTGGCTACAAATGAGCATGTCACATGCTATAACTAGATGGCTACAAATGAGCATGTCACATGCTATAACTAGATATGTTCATTATAATATCTCCATTCCAAGCCAGTACCCATTGCGTATGAAGACCAGGGCGGGGCCTTGATCGAGCCCAAGTTCTACCCTTCTCGTTATTCCACCAAGTGGGACTGATGGTTTTGAATCTCTCTTGTCCAGGACCATAATCACCGAAGTGACAACGAAAGTCAGGCACGCGAGAACAAGGGCGTAGATTGCCTCCCCCTTGACGCCATCATAAACACCCTCGCCCAAATCACGGACCTGAAGAAGAAATAATCGAGCTTAATAGAATGAAACTCGACGGCGGTGACTTCTCATGGACTTACAGGCTTAATGGTAGCAATAACGACGACCAAAGCGGATGCAAGTAGTCCAACGATGGAGCCGAGCCCACGGATCTTCGATCCGATCCCGGCCTGCTTCATCCCAAGCGACATGGCGCTCCCGTACACCAGAGCCCACGATGCGAAGTAGCCATTTGAAGTTGTCGTGAACGGCTTCTCGAAGGTCAGGAAGCATGCCCCGACGAAGTTGTAGCAGAATAAAAGGATGTTGACATGGCTTCCGTGCTTATCGTAGACACCTTTGGCAAACTTGAGAGCAATAAGGTTGCCGCAGGATAGAGCCATCGCGATGATGCTGACACTGAGGGCGTAGCCGCGGTAGGGGAGCCAGCTAAAATCCCAATCATACTCTGCCCCAAGGGCAATCAGAAGGACCATACCTGCAACGAGCGTGACGACCTGTGGAAACTTTGAAAACTTGGGGGTAAGCAGCGGACGTTGTGAAGAGTAAAAGGAGTCGACAAGAATATTATAGAGTCACCTGGTTCGCATCCAAAGCTACCCCTAGACTGGCTTTCTCCGCAACGGCATCAGGGGCTTCTTCGGGAGCAGGCGCTTCTTCAACTCCGACATCTTCGGGGTCTTCGTTTGTTTTTTTGACTTCGACGTCAGCTCCTGTCTGGCCTTCGTTTGTCTCGCTCATCTTCGATGCTTTGTAGGTGCAGGCGTATGTCAATTATATGGATAGCGTCGAGTGGATTGTCAAATAATGAAAGTCGATGCACTTCGTTTTGATTACTGAACTCGGCGTGCAGGCGCCACCCACGGTCGATGCCCGCCAAGCAGCAAACGAATTTATTTTGGAGTTCCGGAGTTCCCATTGTCAATTGACAGGGGGTGTCATGTGTGTTGTCAGCACCGGCACCGAGAGTTCAAGTTGCAAGTTGTAGGTATCACTGTCCGGCTTCCGGCTGGGCGCGTGTTCTGAGCTATTTTCCAGAAAAACGAAGGTCTCGACGGTTACTCATCGGACCCGGATTACTTAAGCTGACTTTCTGCCTGTGCTGGCTGCGCTGCCCGGCGTGCCAGAGTCTAAAAAGCAACAAAGCAACAATCAACAAAGCAAAGAATGGAACCACTCAGGAAGATGCGCTGTTGGCACGTGTCACCAAACAGCATCTACCATATACCTCACATATCAAGTCTAAGGCATCATCAAGCCTTCGGGCCTGGCCTCCTCGAGTAGGTCGTGTCAAGGTGTCGTGTCAAGGTGGTGTGTCCATTTCATTCAGGGTGCCAAGTCTACCACCTCAAGTCAAGCAGTGTACTTAAAAGCGCAGCCAGGTGCCAAGTCGACTACAGTCCTCTAGTCAAGGTTATGAAGTCTAGGTGTCCCGTCCGGTGTCAAGTCAAACTTCCAAGGCGACTACTTTCGGAGAAGCGATTTCAATCAACTCAACCGAGCAATGCGCCATCTTGCTGGGAGGACGCGCGGATCCTCTGACTGGGAGCCCATCCCTTGGCTCTGAGTTGAGCCCTCCTCTCGTCGGCTGATGAGGATCGTCGACTGACGAGACGACGGGGTGACAAAGAAAAAGGATACACTTTATAGTAGCCTTGGTGACAACACCTGCC
>JAAMXK010007810.1:0-11096 GCA_019693575.1 Thalassiosira oceanica | reverse complement strand
GCTAAATGAGGTACGTATCGCAGTACCGCCGCCGCGGGAGGAGACCCATAGCTGCGGAGGAATCCTCACCTCTAACGCTGACGAACTCAACACACACAGTTCCTGCAAGTGTTGAAAGGAACGACCCTCCATCGGACACCTTTCCCCTCCGTCGGTAGCAAGCGCAAGGACCTCCAGTCGATGTTGGGGATCTTTCTCGGGAGATAGAGAACGGCAGCGGAGGAAAATTCGATTTGTGGTCGAACCGCTTCTTCTCGCTCTCTCACTAAAACTAAAATGGCCGTCGTGAGTGGTTTGCTCGTGCCTCGTGGCGTGCGCGTACCACCTACAACAGACCAGCGCGACCTATGCACACAGCAGTGCCGGACTGCGAATTCATCATCTTCACGCGCCCCAAACGCAACCCTCCTCCGCACGTCTGCACGTCAACAGGCTGGTAGGGAGGGGCCGTCTGAAACCGGACGGTTTGGCCAAACCGTGTGAGAGCACAGCTCTTGGCGCCCGTAGATTCCCAGGACTTCCACTTCGAAATGCCATGTGTCTTCTCGCATCCACCCAGAGGAAGCGAAGGGACCCTAACCGATCTTGATCTTGATCTAGATAAAAATGCCACGTGTACATCCTATGTACAAACCCTTCGATCTCCGCCGCTCCGTGCAAAGTTGCCCACTGCCACCCCTACACCGGTATCTACCTCCTATCCTAGTCCACTGGGCGGGACGAGCGAAGCCACTGCGTGCCTTTTTCTGCTTGCGAATAGGGACGCTAGGCCCCCGGTGTAGGGGTGGCCCACTGCTGTATCTATCTCTAGAGTAGAGAGGTACGTACCACAAAGCTCGGTTTTGGGCGGGGAGCGGAGGCCGAGGTGAGCGAGGTGCACCGTTCAACGCCAAATAACCAAATACCAAATACAAACCTCGGTGACACTTGACTTACCTTACAGGTCTGAGACTGCCAGACGCTGGCAGTCTCATCCATTACTTATTTTCAATAGGGAGGATAGAATGATCAGCAACAGCAACGCCCGTTATTCCGGGGCCGATGTCACGGCATTGAGCAACGTTGACAGCTCAGGAGCTGTAGGGGACCCACAGGTGACGAGCGTATCAAGCAAAGGGGTCGGGTCAAGCGATGGAGCTGTCCAACAGCGTTCCCAGAGGTCCCTCCCATCCGTGTACTCCAAGGCCCGCAGCATCTCGAACAGCCATGGCTCGAGGGTAGCAGGAGCTCAGTCAGAGAAGAGCACCTCCAAGCACCGAAGCATATCGAGCCAGGGCTCGCGACACAGCGCTTCTGGCGCCTCGAGCAACGCGAGCGGCGGGGGCGCCTACGCGTCGCAGGAGAAGTCGCTGAGGCAGATCATCGAAGACGTCGCCGAGGAGACCGGGCCCGGAGAGTTCGTCGGCCCGGCGAACGCCGGCATGGGCGATTGGTGCGACCTGCCATGTTCCATCCTCCCGCAGCTCGCGTGGGCGGACCCGAATAAGGCCCCAACGGTGGTGGGCGAAGATCTCGCGAACGGGGACCTCGAGGCGCCCAGCGTCCTCTCGGAAGAGAAGGAGGGCGCCGACGCGCTGAACTGCGATGGGGACAAGGTCCCGACGGACGATGGGATGAGTCATTATAAGAGTGAGTGCAAGTTCCTCAAGAATTCGACCATCGACGCACGAAGTGTCGGCGAGATATCGGAGATAACCAACAAGTGGTCACGGGGCTTCCGCCCCGGCACGCGCTGGGTACGCAAGCCCCTCAAAACTAACGAGGAGGAGGAGCCGGCCACACCAGGGACAGACATTGACACGATCGGTAAGTTTTTTTATACTTTGTGCTTCTGTCGATGTCGATTTCGATAGCTAATCCTATCGCATGCCATACTTGATCGAAACCGCCAGACCCCGAGAATGTAAACGAAAACTGGCAAGAGAGCGCCAAGCGAAAAAGGCGGAACAATTGCAAGAGTTTATTCCTGTTCTTTGTTGTTTTCACATTGCTCATGGGCACGGCCGCTCTCCTGGGCTGGGGCCTCGTCGACGCGACTGATGGGGACGACAAGCACGCGATATTGGACACTTTATCCAACTGGTTTGATCGGGGCAACGACGGGGAGGCAGAGAGTCACATAATGATCGAGAGTCACGCCGTAATCAACGGGGACAAGGACAGTGACGCGACCTTTTCACCGACTGACATACCCACCTTTTCACCGACCGCAATGCCATCGATGCCAGTGCGCGCGAAGCGTGCGCGAGTACACGAAAAGACGGCGAGAAGATGAGCCGTGAACGCTAAGGGTCAACCCAGGATTCAAACCTGGATCTGCCCGTATGCGCCAAGCTGCACTGACCATTGGGCTAGCTGACTCTTCCATGTTGTTACAATTAATTCTTATGTACAAAGTTTTTCAACACAATGGTATACCGGAGGCAACGCTGAATAGTAACTAGGCATCTTCTCACTTTGACAGCACGAGCGGACGCATCTCTTTTCCTACTTTCGAAGGTGCCGGTCAAGGCGTCCCGCGTTCGGAGGGTGCGGCCAGAGTGCAACACGATCCACCGAAGCCTTGCTATATCGCACGTTTCGGCCAGATAACCGTGTCACAGAAGCTTTTCTCTGGATAATCGTGGTTTCTTGTAAGGCTTTTGAGGTAGTCCCGTCTCTATGCTCTATGAGCAGAGCTGGTCTTGACTTATAATTTTGTTACAGAGTACTCTAGTACCTTTTCCTAGGCAACGCTGTGCAACTTAAAATGCCCCTGTTAGTTACAGCAGCACTGGCTGGGCAAGCTGAGACCAAGGCTGAAGCAGCTAGAAAGATGTCGCCGGAGATGAGACCAACGATGGGATTGAGGAGGAAGAGGCTGTTTAGTGATGCCACAGATGTGAGGCCGTAGTGAGATTGACAAGGAAGTCGTTGCTGAAGTGATCGATGCGGAATAAGAAACTACTGATTTGGAAACACAAAGACAGTGATTGATTTTGAGCCCTTCATGATATTCTTCTTCTGCTAAATATTAAGACTCAAGGTAAAATGAGCAGCCAGCCCCCGTCCGCTTTATTTATGCTGAACACAAGAGGGCACATTTTTTGCTTGACCACAGCTGCCGGCCATAATCCAATACATAATCCAGACAGACATTCATTCAACGCCATAGAGGATAGAGGGCGCTGGTTCACCCGGCACGCCACAGCGTCGATCCGCCACACTTTTACCCAGACTACAAAAAAAACCTACTGGGGCATACAGTGAATCTTCAAATACCACCAATCTGTTGAGATTACTGAGCGAGGCAATTGCAGAAAATAGTCCAGAACAGATCAAGAGGCGGTTTCACGCACGCGCCACAGCTACAGAGGCCACAGACGGGTTTGTCCTACCTTGGAGGTCGAGGGCCCCGCTTCCCTGTCTACGTCTATGTAAAAGCCTGCGAGTAGGGCTTTGGCACCTCATCACCAAAACCGAAGACCAAGGGCGGAACGCGAAAGGCGAAAGGAAGTCAAGCACTTGGAAAAGACCTTCTCGGCCCGCCCGGACAAACGGGAGGAGCAGTTTTATCGTCTCCACAACGGCCGTTCTCGGGAACCATGATCGACTACTTCAAGGGCATATACAGCCTCAACCTCCTCGGCCGGATCCACGGCTCGGCCCTGTACCGCGGGACGGTCGTCGGCCTCATCTCCTCGGCGGTCTACCTCGCCATCGTCTACCACTGGAACGAGTCGAGCCGTCCGTACCCCGTGTCGGACGACCTCGGCCACCCCTACGGCGTCGGCGTCCTGGTCACGAGCGTCACGTTCCTGATCATCTTCAGGGCGAATCACGCGTACGGGAGGTACTGGGAGGCGTGCGTGAGTTTTTTCAGTATTCTTCAGAGTGTGTGCTCGTGTCACCTTACCTAGTTGTGTTCGTTGCCAACGCTAACGCCGCGTTGAATATTCATTTTTCGAACGACGCAATGCAGTCGTCGATCCACCACTTCATGAGCAAGTGGATGGACGCCACGATCCACACGGCCGTGTTCCACCTCCAGAACCGGCACTACGACGACTTCAAGCCGCCGACGTTCTTCGACCACGACGGACTCAACGAGCTGAACCTCTCGAGGGCCCGGAAGAGGCGGGGCCAGATGGGCATCGGCGAGTCCGGCGCCCGGCGGGGCCTCGACGACTCCGGCGACGCGCTCTTCCGGGACCGCCGTCGGCTGAACTCGGTCGTCGGCATGCAGAAGGTCTCGATGGAGGACCCGTTCGACCGGTCGGCGTTCCGGGGGGACGACGACGACAGCGTCCACAGCAGGTCGCTGAGCGGGAGCGGGGGGAGGCTGTTCGCGAGCCTCGGCCTCACCCGGCTCACGACGCCGCCGTCCCCGGGATGGGCCGGCGGGACCATCGGCGGCGTCACGATCGGGGGGTCCATCCTCCCCGTGCAGATCTCGCCGTACGCGTCCCACGCGAGCCCGGGACGGAGGCAGAATCCCCTCCCCGAGAGCGTCCTCAAGGGGGAGTGGGAGTCGACACCGGCGTCGCCGCAGCACGCCGGGACGGACGCGCTCCGGCGGGCCGGCCTCGCGGCCGAGCGGTTCCCGGCGGCGCGACATCCCAACTCGAACTTCGCGTTCCGGCCCGAGTCCGTCGGGAGGAGCGTGCGGAACCGACGCGGCGGGACGACGCCGCCGCTGTTCCTCCAGGAGCTCGTGCACCTTAGCTCCCTCGCGGCCGCGGTCGCCCTAAGCACGCTCCGGAACGACGTCGACGACGAGGAGAGCCCGCTCGACGTGTACGTCCCGGGATCGCCGTGGCCTCCTCCGGACCCCGCCAGGCTGCCCAAGAACATCCGCGCCGAGTTCCAGTCGACGAACGGCCCCCTCCGGATAATCAAGCACTTCTTCATGTTCGACCGCCACCCCTCGAACCGGGCCAAGTACAACCGCGCCCGTCCCATGCCCATACTCGGCGGCGTGTCGGACGCCGAGATACGGTACCTCCAGATGGCGCGGGGTCCGTACGCCAAGTCGCAGTTGGCCCTGGGGTGGCTCGTCGAGTTCATAGTGCGGGAGCACATCGCCGGGTCGCTCGGCGACGTACACTCGTCGATCATCTCCCGCATGGTCCAGTTCACGAGCGACGGGATGATACACTACAACCTCGCGAGGAAGGTCATGTACATACCCTTCCCGTTCCCGCACGCCCAGCTTTCGATCTTCTTCACGGCCGTCATGGTCTTCGCGGTCCCTTTCATGCTCGACCAGTACGCCGAGTCGGTCTGGCTGGGGTCGTTCCTTACGTTCCTCACGGTGACGTGCCTCGTGGGACTTCACGAGGTGGCGAGGGAGCTCGAGAACCCGTTCCGGAACTATCCCAACGAGCTACCCCTCTGCACGATCATGGCCATGTACAACGAGGCCCTCGTGACGTGCTTCGGGGGGTACGGCCCGGACTCGTTCTGGGACCCCGAGGCGTACCAGGGCGCGCTGGGGGCCGGACTGCTTGGGAGGGTGTGCCGCGGCGGCGAGAAGGGGGAGGGGGGGCGTCCGCCGAAGGCCCCGGTCGCGCCCGCCGTGCCGGACCTGGCGCCCGAGCGGGACGGCGGGGACGACGGCGGGGGGAAGGCGGCGGGCGGGACGGCGTCCGGCGACGGGGACGAGAGGAAGGCGGCCGCGGAGCTGCGGGACATGCTCCGCAGGCAGGCCGCCGAGATCGAGGAGCTGGAGAGGAGGCTTCGGACGTAATCGGGTCCGTTCGGAATGTTCGCGGCGTGAGAGGGCGGAGTCTTCGGCAGCCGTCTCTCGGGCGGTATTGTAGCGTCCCTTCGTTTCGACGAGAATGGCAAGGAGGCTTAACGCCAGCACTCCGCATGGGCCCAGCCAAAGGCCCTCGTTGCTTTTGATGGCTTCCATTTCCAAGTCCTACATACATAGGGTACAAATTAGGCGGCCTTCAATTGACTTTGGGTACGAATTGGGCGGACTTTAATTGACTAGCAACAACCCGAATCTTCATCTAATCAATAATTAGAATGACTATGATCACCACAAGTCAAACTTGAGTGCTTACTGAATAATTAGTTCTCAGTTAGGAATACGAGGTCTATATGGCTGAGTTGGTTAAACGTGCTCGACTCGGTGGCACAAAGCAATGCCGAGGAGTGCTTGCTCATTGACAGAAATAATGGGGAACGAGAAACAAGAAATGGGTGTTCAACCCTAATCTTATTAATTGTTGTTTGATAGACCTCCTTAAAAGCCCTATTCGCTTCTCAAGCTGCCTTCCCCTCTCTGCCGATTCACAGGATAGCCCTTAGTATCGCAGCATGTACGAGTGACGGCGAATCCAGTTGTAGTCCGGCAGCTCATGGATCCCCCCGATCGCAGCGAGGGCGTGGTCCTGGTCGCTGATGACATCCATTCCCGCCGCCTTGACGTCGGCGACGGTGAGCGCCTCGACGCGCGCCATCATCTCGGCTAGCGAGATCGTCCTCCCCACGGTCTGGAGCTGCCTGGCGATGCCCGCGCCGGACACGGCGTCGCCGTCGTACGACTGCAGGACGGACCTCTTCAGGGCCGCCTTCGCCCGGCTCATCTCCTCGTCGCTCACGCCGTGCGCGAGCCTGACGAGGTTCGGCATCAGGTACCACATGGTGTCGTCGAGCTTGTTGTCCGGCGCGGTCAGGACCACGCCGAACAGGCCGGTGTCGGAATAGTTGAGGCTAAAGGCCGACGTGTACGTGGCAAGGTCGTGCTGGGCCATCTCCTGCGCAAGGGCCGACGCGACGTTCTGCCCGAGCCCGTCCGACGCGGAGTACGAGCCGAGGATGCACTGCATGAGAGCGAGCGGGAGGGCGTTGGCGTCGGTGATCGAGGCTCCCTTGAAGCCGATGGCGATCGTCGCCGTGTCGTGGGAGTCATATCGGATCCTGTTTCGTAGACGAAGTGGTGTGCAGCCGCAAACGACCGATTAATCTTTTAGTCCTCGTGTTTCCGAAACAATTAAGAACGCGAACGTAACGTACCTAACGTCGCTCCCGATGAACTGGCTCGCGCCTCCCACGGTCCCAACCTCGGTCGACCCGGCCGCGAGTCCTCCGTACGCCTTCTCGGCCTCCTCGCAGAGCTCCTCGTGACTTCCGGCGCCCGTCCCCACGACGCAGATGTCGGCTCCCGAGACCCCCCCCACGAGTCCGGCGATGTCCCCGCCCGTCACCGCGGGGACCGTCTCCTTCGTCCCACCGACAAAGTTCCCTAGGGCGGAGCCCTGGTAGGCCGTCTCGTGGAGGTAGTCCATCATCTGCTCCGCCGGGCTCATCTCGGCGAGTTTGGCGAGCTGGGCCGACTTGAGCGCGTCGAGGGAGGAGACGTCCACGGTAAGGGCCGGCGTGCCGTCGAGCGTTACGGACTCGCGGTCGGATGTGCCACCGATTGCGGAGGCGAGGAGGGCGGACTCTCCGCCGACCTTATCGTGCTTGGATCCGACGCCGGTGACGCGTGTTGTGGTGTAGGACGGTCCGGACCTGCGGCCGTGGGATAGTGAAAAGTGGGGTTAGAGTGTTTGCCTTATCAGGAATAAGATTTTGAGTCCGAGACCCTCCGTTTGAATACCCAACGTGCAGATGGGCCGTGATCTTCCGCGGTGCCTATCCTGCGCCGTTCAGGATAAATGAACACAATTGATTCCGCACGTAGGCAGTTTCTGTATTCCACCAAGGCTACGAGCTCTTTCATCGTTTCGGGCGTGAATCTTCTGCTCATGCCGCTGGTGGTGCCAATGCGAGGACCTAAACACACGTCTCCAAAGTTTCACGACATTCATCTCTATCTCTCGTCGTCTCAAGTGGATTGCAGTTTATGCTCCTTCGGTTGTGTTGTTGAAGAGTACCGCAAGCGAAGGTCTCGCGTTCGCCTCTCGTTGAATTCATCGGATATGGGTGCTGCTAGCTTGGTCTGTACCTTCCATCCCTCCTTACGTCCTCCCAACCCGGACGGCCGACCCAGTAACTCACCCCCCGTACAGGCTCGCCACGGTAACACCGTTCCCGAGCTTCGTGACCGTCGGCTCGGCCGCCGTGAGGACGTAGTCGGGCACGTCCGACGTGAGGGTTGCCGCGGCGACCGTCGACATCTGCCGCCGGGGCGCCCCCCGGGCCACCAGGCGGTTTATTGACTGCATCATTCCCTCACTTCGTCGTCACTGGGCTCTCCGAGAGGCGGCTTTCCGGGCTGCCCGAGAGTCCACAAGGTCTTCGCAACCCCCCAACACTTCCACTTCCACTTCCAACGCGTTGCGTTCGTGGTGGCGAAACAGCGGCTACACATAAGTATGAAGTGCGAGCGTTTTCGTTAGCTCTGAAGTCGCTCAAATGTACCTACATAGTCAAATACTACACATGCACACCTCCTTTCCATCCCATCCCCGCTTCCCACGGCCACCATATGTAGCTAGACGTCCTTGTCTTTGAAAGATGGGAGGTCCTAGCCATGATGTCACGGCCTCCCTCTCTCAAAGGCTGATCCTTCCACTTCGGTCCTTCCCATTTACCACCATCAACACACAAAACACAATTCAGATTGAACTCAATTGCCGCCAAAAAGATGGACCTTGAGTTTGCTGCAGCAAACCTATCCAACAAAATGACAAATAACGGACTCACCATGCAAGTCTCAAGGCACAGCATTATTAACAAGAAAGACGGTGAAGAAGGGAGGGGCGAGGCTACTGTCTGTGTGTGTGGTCAGGAGATTACAAGTTAAGTTGTTTGTTGCACGAGCACAGCATCGAAATCAGATTGTTGCAACAGGGGCCGATTTGATTCACCACATCATTATATATAACGACCAAGTTAGGATTCACATAAACGTTGCATAAGTGTCGGACACACGTTAAAGAAGAAGCACTCGATTAATATTGTGGCACAGGGGAGGAGGAGGACGGGGGCGCCGAACCCGCCGCATCCCGCTTCCAATGTCCCTCCATGTACTATCAGACTACCAATCTGGAAATGGTCTTGAGTTCCTGTCTCTTTCGCAGCTCACAGCGGCACTTTTCGAATGGGTAGGTCATCTCTTCCGCTTACGTCTCGTCTCCGACATTCGCACAACCCTCTTCTCGTTCTGACCAATGAAGCCGGCCGGAGGACGAAGCTGTGGCGCCAGCCCCCCGTGACCCATGAGGAAGTTACGCCAGTAATGAGCCGCGTCGGTGTTTCCCTTGAGCCACTGCCTGAACTTCGGATCACGCTTCGACTCCTCCACGGCCTCGGCCGAGAGGCCCAGTATTTCCCGGCAAGCGGTGCGGAACCGCTCGTCTTCCGACACAGTGACAAGTTCCTCGTCGTCTCCGTCCGACTCCAGCATGCTCCTGTCCTTCATCAGATGCTCGAAAGCGTCTGTGACCTCGCGGAAGTCGAGCGGCGTGTCATCCGCCGATACGAGGTCGGGGTGACAGCGCTTCGCGGCGGTGTAGTACGCGTCCCTCAGTTGCCGCTGCGTGAAGGCGCCCTTCATGCCCAGCGTGGACATGGCCGCTTTGGTGGAGATGCTTCTGACATGACTGTTGATGCTGCAGCTACGGAGTAATCTTCCTCGCACGAGGCAGAACATGCCAAACCCAAACCACGGAAACCTGGTGCGCTGGCGCTGCTGCTAGCTGAAGGGAGGCGGCAGGACCAGGAGCACCGGGAGCGGAGCGAGAGTCAGCGCCAAGAGGGAATCTGCTCCCTGGAGCACGGAAGACTGGCGGACCCCCTGCCCTATCCTATCCCTCTCCTCTCCTCCTCCTACAGTCCTGAAGTCCAAGTCCAAGTAGGTGGGCGTAAGTGTCACAGCAGTCGTACGATAGTCAGCCAGGGCGTCAGGCTTTGGTTTGATTTGATTATAGTCAGTATCATTTGTCGAGGAAGGTCAAAGTTCAAAGACCTTGGTTTCCTGCTCATTTCCGAGATCAACACTGGCTCACCAAGCATGAGGATAGAGAACATCAAGCAGGAATGTGCTACTGTGACAGATAGATCTTACATCATGCGTGTGAGGCAACGGTGGTGGAAGGCAAGGAAGGTCCGCCAGCCATCCTATGTGGAGGAGTTGAAGTATTTTGCAACTTGGCTTGGGCTACTGTGATGTTGTGTAGCAATCGATCTAATCTTTGTCTGCGGGAGCGCAGTGGGTTAGGAGAAGCCCTTGTCTCTGTCACTGGCTGTCATCATGAAGGGTGTCTGACCTGGCACCTTATTCAGTGGTGGTGTCTCAAACAAGGCTTCGACTGTGGGACTCCTCCTGCTGACTGCTGGTGGCACTGCGGCTATCTCTCTCCCCCGTCGTTGAAAGTGGCCCTGCCCCGCACACATGCCCAACAAAAGGAAGTGTCCAGAATGCTCAAATTGCCTTGGACTTCAAAGAATTGCGGAGAGTGTTTACTAGCCGACGTCTTGAGGGCACATCAGTCCGAAAATGACTTGATCGAGTGTGTGAGGGCATATTAGTCCGAAAATGACTTCATCGCAGGCTGTATATTTGGAAGTGAATCTTGCACCGAAAATGTCTAGTCTCCTGCGAACGTCGGACGATGCAAATAGTCCAGGCTGCCCGAACGAAGCAAGAGCAGCAGCTTGGGTAGATAGTGTTGTTTATAGGTTTTTTTTTTCTGCCGTTTTCCGCAGGGGGGGGGGCGTTCCCGCCGTTCCACGGCGAGAACACGCACGGCCAGTCGTCCCCCCCCCGACGAGAAACGTTCTATTGTTTTTCTGCCGCCTTTTTTTGTCGTCGTTTTCCGCTCCGGTGGACGGCCGCAGCCCACCGGTCTCCCCCTACACAGCCAATTCCAAGGTGGCCGCAATCGCCCTCCGCCTGTACAGATAAACAGTTTTCCCCCTCGTAACCCCCGAAATTACAATCCCATCCCCGCCCTTGGCAGAACCGAGCCTAGCTTCGCCGGTAGGCCCCTTTTCCGCAACCTCTAGCACGCCATGCCCTCCAGGCGGAACGCCGCGAGCGCCTCCTGCGCGCACGCCACCTGGGGATTGCGCGACCTCGGGCGGCCCGCCGGCGCCGCCCCGGCGCGCGTCGACCCCCGGGGACGCAGTCCGCCCCGTCCCCCCGACGGGGGCGG